>JAQZBX010063680.1:0-16645 GCA_029593785.1 Cabassous unicinctus | reverse complement strand
GCGGGAAAGATGTTTTCCCATATCCTACAACAGGGAACAAAATAATTGGATTGACACAACACCAAGCAGAGGGGAGGGGCAAATCTGCTGAGGAAGTTGATGTACATGGCTGCCCAGGGATATGCCCCAACCCCTGGCAATGTGGTGAGAGGGAGCATTCTCTGAGAGAGGGAAGGTTCTGACAGAAGGTGGAGAGGGGTTTCCCTTCTGTGGGTTTGCCTGCCTGGACCCCCTCATAGCTTTGGGGAGCAGATAAGCCAACTTGCAGCAGCATGAGGCTGAGGGGAGAGGCAAATCTACTGAGGAAACCTGATTTACCCAGCAGCCTGGTGACACTGAGCCTTGGCTCCAGAGGGAGCAGAGTCAGCCAATTTTATCATTCTGTACTGACAAGCATCAGAGCTTCAGCTCCCATGGGGAGGCCAGGAAGTGGGAAGTGCTTGATTAGTTTCCACAAGCCTAGTTAGGGTACCTTCGGTGAAGGGGGTGGTCTGGAAGAGGACTTTTTTGGGTCCCTTATTTCACCAAAAAATAAAAAAAAGATGACAGTCACTTTAAGAAATGAAAATGAATTCTTTTTAATTTAGTTTAATAGCTAAAATCTGTCTCAAAACCTGAAGATAGAACCTTGCAGGGAAATTGATTGATAAACGCAGGAAGGCTGAGAGATTCCACAAGGGCCCAAGAAGGAGCACTGTTCCTCCTTAGCTTTGTTTGCCTGCTTGCTTGTGTGGTTGTTTGGTTTTTCTCTGTTTATTGGCTGTCTCTTGCTTTCTTTCCTCTTTCCACCTACCTTCTTTTTATATTCTTTTTAATTATGTGCTGCTAGCTTGTCTCTTCTTTGCTGTGCTTCTTCTTCAGTGATTCCCCATTCTCTGTCTATATTGATTTTGTCTCCCAAGTTATCTCTTTCCCTTCCTTCATTTTTCTGCCTTCTGCTTCCTGTTGTAGTTTTTAACGCCATGTTATTTCATTATCCCACAACTTAAGAGTATCAATTTCTATTCTATCTATTCTGTTTTCTTCTTTTTTATTAATATTTACTTTTTCCTTTCAGTGCTTTCTTCACTCTTTCTCTCGCTCCTCATCATTCCAACCTTCTAAATCATTATATATATATATATATATATATACATATATATTCCTCTAATTGGTTTCCCAGTCCATTGTATGTACACCGCTTTTTTCCCTATTACTCTACATTGCCTACATTAGTTAAATATTCATTTCACTAAGTCTTATTTGGCCCCTCTTCTAACGTTTATCAATATTACTATTATACTTCTTCCTTTCTCGCATCTTTTGATTCCTCTGTCCCTAATCTTTTGACTTCAAGGTAACATGGAAAGAAGCAATGAAATAAAATAAGATGAAAAAGTGTCAAAAAGAAAACAACACACACAGAGAACCACCAGCTAAATAAAACTTTAGAGCAGAGAGAGAAGCTGACCAACTGAATAAACCCATCAAGATAAAATGATGACTAGAGGGCAAGAAAAAATTACAAACCACACTGAGAAACAGAAAGGCATGGACAAGTCTAATGAACCAACTAAAAACCAAGAAGAGATGCAGAACTTCCAACAACTAATCAAAGCTTTCCAAACAAATATCATGGAGCAACTTAATGAAGTGAAGGAAGAGATTACAGATATAAAGAAGACACTGGGAGAACATACTGAAGAAATTGTAAACATACAGAAAAATATAATGTATATGATGATGACCAATGGCACAATCCAAGAAATCAAAAAGTAGCTGGATTCACATAACAGCAGATTTGAGCAGGCAGAAGAAAGAATTAGTGATGTGGAAGACAATACATCTGAAATCAAACAGATAGTAGAACAGATAGACAAAAAGATAGAAAATATCTAGCAGGGACTCAGGTATTTAAATGACAACACAAAATGCACAAACATATGCATTATGGGCATCAGAGAAGGAGAAGAGAAGGGAAAGGGAACAGAAGGAGTGTTGAAGGAAATAATGGCTGAAAACTTCCCAACCCTACTGAGACAGATGGATGTGCAGATCCAGGAATCACAGCACACCCCAAACACTGTAAATCTCAACAGGACAACTCTAAGACATATTCTAGTCAAAATGTCCAATGCTCAAGAAAAAGACAAAATATTCAAGACAGCCAGAGAAAAGGGAACCATCACATACAATGGAAGCACAATAAGTTTAAGTGCTGATTTCTCATCTGAAACCATAGAGGCAAGAAGAAGTAGTATGACATAGTCAAAGTACCTAAAGAAAAAATCTTCCAGCCACAAATTCTCTATCCAACAAAACTGGCATGCAAAAATGATGGAGAGTTCAAAATATTCACAGATAAACAGAAATTAAGAGAGTACATCAATAAGTAACCAGCACTTCAAGAAATACTAAAGGAAGTTCTACAAGTTGAAAGGAAAAAACAAGAGTGAGAGTTTTGGAGGAGAGTTTAAAAACAACTAAAAAGACAAAAACAGAAACAAAACAAAATATGACATATATTAACCCAAAGAAAATATGGCTGAAGTAAGAAATTCATTGCAAGTAATAAGACTGAATGTTAATGGATTAAATTCACCACTCAAGGGACACAAATTGGCAGAATGGATAAGGAAATATGATCCATCTACATGCTGTCTCCAAGAAACCCACCTTCAACCCAGGGATTCAAGGAAGCTGAAAGTGAATGGCTGGAAAACAATTTACAAGCTAACAATAGCCAAAAAAGGGCAGGAGTAGCTATTCTAATATCAGACAAAATAGACATTAAATGCAAAGCTATTGTAAGAGACAAAGATGGACACTATATATTAGTAAAAGGGGTAATCTCTCAAGAAGAAAAAACAATCATAAACCTTTATGCACCTAATCGGGGTGCCTCAAAGTACATGAGGCAAACTCTGGAAAAATTAAGTGGAGAAATAAATGCCTCTACAATTATAGTGGGGGAATTTAATACACCATTATCATCACTAGACAGAACATCTAGACAGAGAATCAAAAAAGAAACAAAGGCTCTGAATAATACATTAGAGGATCTGGACTTAATAGACATATACAGAGCACTACACCCAAATACAGTAAGATTTACATACTTGTCAAGTGCACATGGATCATATTCCAACTTAGGCCACGTGCTAGGCCACAGAGCAACTCTCAATAAATTCATAAAAACTGAGATTATACAAAGGAAATTCTCTGACCACAATGGAATGAAATTGGAAATCACTAAGGGCCAGAGAAACAGATTAGGCACAAAGATATGGAAGTTAAACAACACACTCTTAGGCAAACAGTGGGTCAAGGAGTAAATCTCAAAAGAAATCAGCAACTACCTTGAAACTAATGAAAATGACAACACAACATATCAAAACCTATGGGATGCAGTAAAAGCTCTCCTGAGAGGGAAATTTATAATGATAAATACATATATTAAAAAAAGAAAGAGGTAAAATTGAAACCTAACTACACACTTGGAGGAATTTGGAAAACAACAACAAACTAAACCTAAAGGAAGTAGAAAGAAGGAAAGAACAAAGATTACAGCAGAACTAAAAGAAATAGAGAATAAGAAAGCACTAGAAACAATAAACAAAACCAAAAGCTGGTTCTTTGAGAAGATCAATAAAACTGACAAACCATTAGCCAGACTAACAAAGGAAAGGAGAAAACAGATGCATATACACAAAATAAGCAATGAGAAAGGGGATATCACTACTGACCCCACAGAAATAAAGAGTATCATAAAAGAATACTTTGAAAAATTATATGCCAACAACAATGATAATTTAGAGGAAATGAGCAAGTTTCTAGAAACTCACAAACAGCCTACATTGACGAAAGAGGAAATTGATGAACTCAACAGTCCAATTACAAGTAAAGAGATAGACCCCATCATCAAAAACATTCCAACTAAGACCACATGACCAGATAGCTTCACAGCTGAATTCTACCAAACATTCTGGAAAGAGCTAACACCAATTCTGCTTAAGTTCTTCCAAAAAAAGAAGTAGAAAGAATATTGCCTAACTCATTCTATGATGACAGCATTACCCTAATACCAAAACCAAACAAAATACCAAAAGAAAGGAAAATTACAGACCAATTTCTCTAATGAACCTAGATGTTAAAATCCTCAATAAAATACTTGCTAATCGCATTCAACAACATATCAAAAGGATTATACACCATGACCAAGTAGGTTTCATCCTGAGTATGCAAGGATGGTTCAAAATAAGAAAATCAATCAATGTAATAAACCATATAAACAGATTGAAAGAAAAAATCACATGATCATCTCTATAGATGCAGAAAAAGCATTTGACAAAATACCGCACTCTTTCCTTATAAAAACACTGCAAAAGATAGTAATAGAAGGATACTTTCTGAATATGATAAAGGGTGTATATGAAAAACCCAAATTTAACATCATCTTAAATGGTGAAAAGCTAAAAGCCTTGCCTCTCAGATCAGGATGAAGACAAGGATGTCCACTCTCACCACTCCTATTTAACATTGTCTTAGAAGTACTTGCTCAAGTACTGAGGCAAGAAAAATATATAAAAGGCCTCCTAATTGGAAAAGAAGAAGTAAAAATATCAGTATTTGCAGATGATATGATCCTATACTTAGCCCTGAGAAATCTATAACAAAGCTTCCAGAACTTATAAAGGAGTTCAGTAAGATCGTAGACTATAAGATCAATGCTAAAAACTCAGTAACATTTCTGTACACCAATAATGAGCAATCTGAGGAGGAAATGAAAAAAAAAAAAAAACCAATTGCAATAGTAACTAAAAGAATCAAATGCCTAGGAATAAATTTAACTAAATATGTAATTGACTAATATACAGAAAACTACACAACACTGTTAAATGAAATCAAAGAAGACTTAAAAAAAAGGCAGAAATTCCCTGTTTATGGAGTGGAAGACTAAACATCATCAAGATGTCTATCCTACTGAAACTAATCTACAAATTTAATGCAATCCCAATAATAATCAACACTGTATTTTTTAAGGAACTAGAAAAACTAACTACAAAATATATTTGGAAAGTAAGAGGCCCCAATTTGCCAAAGATATATTGAAAAAGACAAGTGAAGTTGGAGGTATCACATTACCTGACTTTAAATCATACTACAAAGCTACAGTGCTGAAAACTGCATGGTATTGGCCCAAGGATAGACCTACTGACCAATGGAACTGAATTGAGAGTTCTAATATAGATCCTTGCATATACAGTCATTTGATATTTGACAAGGCCACCAAGCCCACTCAATTGGGAGAGAATGGCATCTTTAATAAGTGGTGCTTGGAGAACTGGATATCCATATCCAAAAGAATGAGAGAGGAATGATATCTCACACCTTATTTAAAAATCAACTCAAGATGGATCAAAGAGCTAAATGTAAGAGCCAAAACCATAAAGACCTTGGAAGATAATGTAGGGAAGCATCTACAGGACCTTGTAATAGGAAATGGTTTCATGAACTTCACATCCAAAGCACAAGCAGCAAGAGAAAAAAGAGATAAATGGAATCTCCTCAAAATTAAAAACTTCTGCACCTAAAAGGATGTTATTAAGAAAATAAAAAGGCAGCCTACCCAATGGGAGAAAATATTTGGCAACCATATATCTGATAGGAGCCTAATATCCTGCATATATAAAGAAATCCTACACCTCAAAAATAAAAAGACAACCCATTTAAACAATGGGCAAGTGACCTGATAAGAAACTTTTCCAAGGAAGAAATACAAATGGCTAAGAAGCACATGAGAAAATGTTTGACATTGTTAGCTATTAGGGAAATGCAAACAAAACTACAATGAGGTACCCTCTTACACCCATCAGAATGGCAGCTATTAAAAAAACAGCAGACTGTAAGTGTTGGAGAGGATGTGGAGGAATAGGAACCGTCATCCACTGCTGGTGGGATTGTGGAATGGTCCAGCCACTGTGGAGGACAGTTTGGCGGTTCCTCAGAAAACTAACAATAGATCTTCCGTATGATCCAGCAATTCCACTGCTGGGTATATACCCAGAAGAATTGAAAACAAAGACACAAAAAGATATATGCACACCAATGTTCATAGCAACATTGTTCACCATTGCCAAAAGTTGGAATCAGCTCCATTGCCCATCAACAGATGAATGGATAAACAAAATGTGGTACATACATACAATGGAATATTACTCAGCTGTAAGAAGGAATAAAGTGCTAACACATGGAAAAACATGGATGAATCTTGAAGACCTTATGTTGAGTGAAGCAAGCTAGGCATTGAACGATGAACAGTATATGACCACACTGATTTTAATTGAGGAAAAATGAGCAGTCTCTGAGAACCAATTTCTGAAAGATAGGTTAACAAGGGAGAGAAAGAGAAGAGTAGTTTGTGAGCCATCACCCATATGGACATAATTTATGGTAAATTGATAGAGCATAGCTGCATATTGAAGGATAGGACAGGTGGGTAGTGATATTACTGGGTTTGGTGGTGCAGGGTTGACAGGTGGGTAGATTAGGAAGGGCAGGTTAAAATTCCCAGGATATGTAACTATGAATCTTTTCATCCAATGAGCCCAGACGGGGAGTGTCATATGCCCCAGGACCATAGGTAGAAAGGAACAGAAAAGATCAAATGGGGTATTTAGTGGTCATGGGAAATGTTTTTCATTACCTTACAGTAATGGATACAGGACATGTTAAATATCATCAAAAATTATTAAACTACCGTCTAAATTGTAAACTATACTGTAAACCATTGACAATGTTTAGTAGCTATGTTTCACTATCTGTATAACAGTTTTAACAATGTTACCATCCACACACAAAAAAAGGTTTTATATGGGGTGAGGAAAGAGGAAGTAGATTGGGTATATGAGAGTCTCTAGTATTCTGTGTGTGACTTTGTTGTGACCTAAAACTTCTTTGAAAGTTATATGAAAATTTGGGAGATACTAGGGAGTGAGAGCGGAAAGGTGCATGGTACAAACTGGACACCAGATAATGCAGTGATAAAAGGAAAACATAATATTAATAATTAAAAAAAAATTTTTTTGTTTTTTCTCATTTTTTGAATGTCCCAATCTTTTAACTTTATTTTATTTTTAGTTTTTTTTTCTTAGTTTCCATGTTTTTTATCTCTTACATTTAAGCTTATCATTATTATTTCATTTTCTTATTAATTGTATTTGGCTAGTATATGGGCTTTATCTTCAATGAAGGTTTAGATCACAGAAGGGTTACAATGGGGGCAGCAGAGGATCATTGGTGGGGGGTGTCTGTGATGGGGATTTCATGGGAGGAAGTTCACCTGAATATACATGAAAGATATATAAAATTGTTTGAATGATCAAGGAATGGGGCATGGTCAGGGTAGGTAATCACTCAACAAATTAGGGAATACTGAATTCCCAGCCTGGAGATCTCTGTCACATTCTCCAAGGGAGCAGCAACTGTTCCCTGAGTGCAGGAGCAGTGTCTGGCAAAGGAGGATGGTCCACTGATGGGTTCTTGTTATTGATGACTAGCCTTATGAGTCTTTGTGCTTGTAATTGAAACTGAGCCTACTGTTATGGGGTGCCGAAGGTTTGCCACCTGAGGGCCCCCTTGTTGCTCAAATGTGGCCTCTCTTTAAGCCAAACTCAGCATATGAATTCATTACCTTCCCCCCAGTGTGGGACATGTCTCCCAGGGATGAGCTTCCCTGGTAATGAGGGATTAATACCAAGTGCCAATTGGCAATATGACTGGAAAAAGACCTTGAATAAAAGGGGGAAAAGGTAAAGACAAATGAGTTAATGTGGCTAAGAGACTTCAAAGAGAGTTGGGAGGTCAGCCCAGTGGTAATGCTTACACATACCTCAGTAGGATCTCATAGAACACCAAAGTGGATATCTCCACACAGAGGAGCTCCTGAGGGCTCTGGGGACACCCAGGTCCTATGTAAGGGAGGATAGCTCCAAAGATTGATGCCTTATCAGTGAGCTCAACTTTGCAATCTGGGCTCCTGAGAGTGACAGTGTTGGACACAAATAATTCCTCCCTGCACATGGTCCCTCAGTCACTTCTATTCAAACCTATATGTGATGCTGGATTTTGTAGATGTACTTCCAAAGACTGGAGCCTATGGCCTTCCCATGTGCCAAATGTGCCTTGAATCTCAGTGGAGCTGCAACTCCTACTCTACAGCTTAATGGACTCACCCAAGTCACCTGGTGAGGAGACGATGATGGACAATGGCCATC
This sequence comes from Cabassous unicinctus, assembly GCA_029593785.1. Lineage (NCBI taxonomy): Eukaryota > Metazoa > Chordata > Mammalia > Cingulata > Chlamyphoridae > Cabassous > Cabassous unicinctus. Next base: position 8,390 of record JAQZBX010063680.1, on the reverse strand, counting down.
CCAGGGAATGGAGAGAGCCTGTAGCTGCAGGCAGGATAATCCCATCCACCGTATCCATTGGATATAAGCCTCCTTCCACTTGGAGGTGGAGTGGACATCACCATCCCAAACTCCTCAGGATTGGGGGAAGAGCTATGAACTAGAGTGAACTTAATGGTATTCTGTTGTAGACATATTGTGATTCAAGCAATGGAAGAACTTATAACAGTGAGGTGGAGCCAGTGTCCACTAGATGCTTTAAGGGCAGTGAAAGTGAAAAGCATTTGTAATACAGGGGCTTTTTTCAGGACTTGGGAATTACTCTGAGTGACATTACAAAAACAGATACAGACCATTTTGCATCAGCATATAACATGCAGAACTGTGTGGGAGAGAGTGTGGTATACAATGTGAACTATTGTCCATGCTTAGTGGCAATGCCCCAGGATGTGTACACCCATTGCAGGTGATGTGCCACACTAATGAAAGATATTTATGTGGGATGTTATCAGAAGTGTGGGAGGTGGGGAACATGGGAATCCCTGTAATTTTTGTATAACATTTATGTAATCTAAGCGTCTTTTAAAATTAAAAAAAAACAAAACTATAATGTTGTGCAGTGCAGTGTAGACTATAAAGTAAACTTTAGACATGCTTAGTAACAATGCTTTAATATGTGTTCATCAATTGTAACAAATGTACTACACTAATGAAAGACGTTGCTAATGTGGGAAAGTGTGGGAGAGGGAGGGAGTGGGGTATATGAGAATTCCCTATATTTTTATGTAACTTTTTTATAATCTAAAACTTCTTTAAAAATAAAGGAAAAAAACTGATGGGTAGGAACAGACGTGAGTAAAATTCTGGAGAAGGACATATCCATAACCCACACAGGGCCCCCTTAGTTCAAATGAAAATGAGTAGACTATGTCTGAATTATATTTCCCCAAACTTTGGAAAAAAATTAACAAGAGATAAACACTCAACAAATGTAAAAATTGGAGAAAAAGAATTCTAAAGTAGGTTGAGAGGCACAGGACAAGTTTGTCCTGAGTCCCTGCCCTTCCCTTGGTTCTGCAAGGTAGTTTGTATGACCCACAGTAGTGGCCCATGCCCATAGAGGTGAGGGTCCCCCAGTGGGTGCACCTTAATTAAAATGCTTAATGTCATTGTACATTATCCCCAACTACCTCTGTGGAACACTGAATTGGGAGCCATGTCTGGGTCCCCTAACATGGGATTTACTTGTGACTGAGAAGTGGCACAGAAAAGTATACACTAATTTCCATTAGGAAAATAGTTGCAAAAATCAACAACAAATTCTAGCAAATTGAATGTGTATTAAAAGGATTACACACCAAATCTCTCTCAGATTTATCCCAGAAATGTAAGTGTAGTTCAACATAAGAAAGAAATTCAAGGTAATACACCACATTAATACTCAAAGGAAAAAGTACATTATAATACCAATTGCCTTAGAAAAGAAATTTGTCAAAATACAATTTGAGGATAAGATCACTTGGTAAAATAAGGATAGATGGCAACTTTCTCAGTAGGATAAAAGGCACATATGAAAAGACTAGTTATATCATTATGCTGCTCAGTGAAATATGTAAGGCCTTCCCCTAGAAGTTAAGAACAAAACAAGAATGTCTGCCTTACCCACTGCTAAAAGAAAGTCTTTAGGTTACATGCCACAATACTGTATGAATGAAGTTCGGTGAAATAAGCCAGACCCAAAAATAAAAATATGGTGTAATCTCACTTATATGAAATTCCTAGAATAAGCAAATTCACAGAGATAGCTGGTAGATTAAAGCTTACCAGGGGCTAAATTGTGAGGGAAATGGGGAGTTATTTGTAAATCAATGCAGTATTTCTGGTTGAGGTGATAAATTTTTGTAATGGTTCATAGTGATGGTAGCATCATGTTGAGAATATAATTAATACATTTGAATTGTCTCCTTCAAGTGCTTAAATTTTGAGTTGTGTTTATGTATTTAAAAGAAAAAGTCAGACAAAATTTGTGGGGGGTGAGAATGTAAACAGAAAGATGGATACTCTAAGATAGAATCAGAGATAATGCTAGATATTTTTTTAATGTAACAATTAAATAATGCAATTAATGGGACCATCATAAAATTGAACATGTTCAAGGAGAATATCAGTGAGCATGAACATATGTCAATTAAAACTTCACAAACTGCAGAGCAAAGACAAAATGACTTATATGTGCAACAGAATATGGAAGAACTGTCGGGCAATAACAAAAGGTACAATATATCTGTAATGGGGATAACCAGAAGGAGAAAGAAATGGGAAGAGGAAATATAATTGTTAATGGCCAAGAATTTTTGTAAATTATTGACAGACACCAAATCACAGATCCAGGAAGATCAAAGAACTCAAAAGAGGATAAATATTTTTAAAATCTACATATAAGAATATACTAAACTTGAAGAAAATCTAAAGCAAAAAGAAAATCTTTTAAAAAGTCATAATTTAAAAAGTAACTTATGTATAGAGGGAAAAATCAAATGTTTAGATGTGGATGCTGTATTATTTACATGATTTTTCTGTAAACCTATAGCTAACTAAATTTAAAACATTAAAAATTTAGAACATATATCTCCAGCCTATGTATTTGTGTGTTTTAATGAAGTAATCCATGTAAATTTCTTCACACATTACCCAGAAGATATAAAATATAAATAAATGCTGGCTACCTCTGTTAAAGAATAATAAAATTATTAAAAAGTGCTATTATCAATTTTAATAAATATTCCACACCAATGTAAGATGTTGGTGGTAGGGTAGTATATGGGAATAATGTATTTTATGCATGATAGTTCTGTAAATGCACAACTTTTCTTATAAAAGAAATTTTTAATAAACAAGGGGATATCAAATAATATACCATACTAACACTAATCAAAAGAGCAGCAATAGCTTTATTAATTACAGAATAAGGAAAATTATGCAGGTTAAAATAGAGCTTTGTGATGGTTAGGATAATGTGTGAACTCGGCAAGGTAATGGTGCCTAATTGTCTCGTCAAGCAAGCACGGGACGTTGTAATACAAGGGGAATTCATGGACTTTAATTATCTGTGATTGGATTGCATAGATGGCTGGTTACATCTACAATCAACTAAGAAGATTGCTGTCAGCAGTGAGTGACCTCTTACCCAATCAGTTGTAGGCCTTAAGAGGGAAGAGATTTCAGCATTCAGACAGAATTTCCATCTCTACTACACATAGCCAGCATCTCCTGGGAACTCATCAGGACCTTCATCTGAACCCCTGGTTTGCAGCCTGCCTTGGGGAATTGGGACTTATGCACTCCACAGCTGCTTGAGAGATTTTGTAACATCTCATACTATTTATAGGTACCTTCTGTCAGTTCTGTTTCTGTAGAAAACCCTGATTAACACAGCTTGGTACCAGGACTTGTTCTTGAAAAACAGGGTTCTGGTACTTTGTATCAGCACCATTTTGGCAGACTAATACACTTGGCATCTTTGTTGAAAGTTACTTTATTTGAGTGAATCTCTTTTTGCACTCCCTATTCTATTCCATGGAACTAGATGTATATCTTGTCACCAGTACCACATTCTTGTGTGTATTTTAGTTTTACGATAAGTTCTGTAATCAAATTGTCTTCCAAATTCTTGTTCTAAATTGTTGTAAATATCATAGTTCCTTTGTTTTAACTTTTCATTTGTAAAATCAACTTGTTAATTGCTACAAAAATGCTTGTGCAATTTTAATTGGGATTGCATTGAATCTTTAGAAAAATTTTGGGATTGCTGTTCATTAATGGATTGACTGTTTCCAAGTGGCCTGCCTACCAGGATTATCTTTCTTTCTTTCTTTTTTATTTCAAAATAATGTCCAGAATTCCTTGTCAACTTAAAATCCTTTCTTATGAGAACAAGGCATACAATGTATTTTAAGCAAGTTTCCTAGAGTTCCTTATATATATAAGTTAATAGTCTATAGATTATTACATGAAAGCTCCAACATATGAAGACTATATTCTACTCAAAAAGTCTAAACTCTGCCAGATTTCTAATATTCTAATGTTCTAACATATGACATGTTACAATTATGTATATACTGCCAAGTCTCTTCTCTTAATATTCCTATCAGTGAATTTACATGATAGTTTTTTTATTCATATCTTATCACTTCTTTCAAAATTTCATTGAGTTTAATTTATGTCTTATTCCATTAGAAGTATAACAATCTAAATATTAAAGGTCAAATAGCAAATTTATATTAATCAGTTATAAATTCTGTAATATTTATTGCTTTCATAATATTTCATTATATGCCTATCACCTGGATTTTGGGAAAATTAAACAGTTTCAAATCTCAGGAAGAGAAAACTTGATATTTCAAGTAATTTATGTTATTAACCTGTGTCACTTAGTTCATTGCTATCAGAACTAGGATTATGTCCTTTAACATTAGATTCTTTTTCCTATTCTACTTCATATATGTTTTCACTGAGGGATAATTTCTTTAGGAGGTCAAAGTTCATTCATGCTTTCTTTTTTTTTCATGTAGTCCATTATTCCAAAACCATTTCCCATATTTTCTGCAGAAAAATAAATAAATAAATAAATAAACAAACAAACAAACAAACAAGCAAGCAAACAAAGAAACTTGTGTTTTTATGTCCCAGAAGAGAATTAGTGTGTTTTCTCCCTGGGGCATCCCCTGTGGACTTCAACAGTAGCTCAAGAAGCTAATAAAATAATCCAAATGTATATTATTTAGAGCATGCTTTAAGTTAACAGTTCTGTTCCATAGGTAAGAAGAAGGCTTTTTAATTACCTAAAATACTTTAGAAACTATAATAGTGACTCTCAATCTACATTTTAATACATTGTTACATGCTTAATATTTAAATTTGATATAGTTGATTCCAATTAACTCAGTGAGGTATTAAAAAATGAAATGCATGCCAAAACCTTCTAGAGAAAATAACAGCCTAAATAGGAAGGACTCCATATATGTTTAGGTAAATAGAGGTACAATTAGAAAGTTTAATTTTCTTGATGGATAATGATAGTCAGAAAGGGGCAGTAGAAATAAGTCAGTTACTAAATGCAGAGAAAATTAGCTTATAACCAGCCACTGAGTATGTGCCACTTAGAGAACAGATAATGTTTTTTTTTTTCTGATGGAGGAATAATAATTAAATTATATTTTACTAGTTAGCTAAATGATCTAGAACCCACTTTAGTTGTTATTTTAAATTTCATGTTTATTTGTGTGCTTTTTGTAAGATTGATTCTGTTAAAAATGGATAAAAATAGCTGGAAATGTTATTTTATATTTTTCCTAGGCAATGACTCCAGAATTTTGGCATGTCACAATGGTATTACAGTGGCTTATACTATGGTGTCAGAGAAATCTGGGCTTCAATCTTGGCTCTGGAAATAACTGTGAATTTTGTCATGCTGTATTTCTAACAGGACATGAGTTTCCTCATATATACAAGGACTATAATATTCTGAGCTTACAAATAACAATGTTGATTATGCAAGAAAATGGACACAAAATTCCCATCCTTTAGTAGCCACTTAACATATGGTAGCTGCTATCATAGCTTTCCTTCTTCCAAAGTTTGATGTTGTAATGTTCTCATGGGTTTTTATTACTTTATGCTTTCAGTCTATATGAGAGTTGAGGAAATGGTTTTGAGACCTCCAAAAGTGCTATGTATATATTTTTAAAACTTCATGATCTCTCTATATTTTTTCTTTCTATCCTTCATTTGTTACAGGAAAATCAGCTACATGTAAACATAGTCAGTCTAATATCACCTAATATTACTTAACAGTAAAGCAAGTGTGACGAGCAACTTGATGAAGTTACTAAACATCACCTTCTCTATCATGTCTCCATTCCATAGAGTGAAGTAGATAATTTCTCTAATGTGACATCATTTTATATGGTATACCTTCATTCATAAATCCCTTTATAATGTATAAGCATAATCAGAGACATCAACAGTTGTTGAATGTAGATTTTAATACAGGGTCTTAGAGGCCAAATATAATGTTCTTACTCTTTCATGATTGTTGTCTTTTCTCATAGATGGTAGGGAAGTGAAGGTAAGAGCTGTGATGTACCTGAAATTTCTCTTGTGTATGCCAGCTGGGTTCATTTTGTAATGAATTTCTTTTTTAGACTACCTACTAGTACATTTTTCAAAACATATTTGAATATCTTTATTTCCTTTCACTATAGAGTTAGTGGGAGAGAAAAAGAGAGTGAAAGAGAAGATAGAATGTATAGTTGGGAGAGAGAATGAGGTTTATTATTAATATAAATATATATATATTTATCATGCTCAATGCATTAATATATACTTGTTAATTGATTTATTTATGTTCTTTCATTAATATAGCATTTCAAACTACATGAGAAATTATTGTATTTACTTGTGTGTTCTCTATGAGAAATATGTATTGTTTCTGTATTTGCACAGAAAATAGAAATTACCTTAATTATGTATTTTTTAATTATTGAATTCTCTAAGGTTCAAATGAGCAATTTTTGTTTCCTAAACCCATATTCATTGCTATTTACTCTTCTTTAGTTTTCTTCCACATAGCCACATGGACGTGAAAACGTTTCATGGTAAAAATGACATATGGCTTTCTTCTCCTTCCAACTGTAGTTTTAAACTGATTTCCTAATTTTCTTCTTGATATGGAATCTCAAAAGAAAAACCTGAGGTGTGTTTCATATGAATAAAATCATTTGTAAGTCACTGAATGCAGCCCATCCCAGAACAAGGCAGATATTTCATTCCATTAAACCCTGGATAACAAAGGTGTCAATTACTTAAAAGTAAGTACATCACTTCCGTCTATTTGGTATCGAAGGAAAAACAAATGTCATTATGCTGGAATATAATGTCTAAATGTGTTGGACCCATTACTGTATTTCAATCACTGAGGCATTCAGCCCAAATATTGGTACCTCTTTAATCATTTTTTGTGCATTTTGTGTTTAAACATTTTTTTTTGGTCATGCACTTTTCATTTTTAAATAAATATTTTTATCAGAGAAGTTATGAGTTTATAATATGAGCATACACTATGTGCAGAATTCCCATACATCACCCCTCCACCAACACCTTACATTGTTGTGGACCATAAGTTAACAGGCTATGAAGGAACATCATGAGATTATTACCACTAACTATGATCCATAGCATATATTTGGTATATTTTTCCCTATACCCATTATTTGTAACATCATGTATAAGTATTTTATGGTTGTTTTAGTCCATGAAAGGACATTCTCTTATTTGTACTGTTTTCCACAGTCCATCTTCCACCACAGGGTTCACTGTGTTATACAGTTTCATTCCTTGAACAATCTATACAAAGGGTACACTCAGTGGCTCTCAATTTCATCACAGCCTTGTGTAGACATCACCCCAGTAAACCTTAAAATGTTTTCCTTATTGCAAAAGAAAAAATCCCATTACCTCCAGTATTGACCCTTAGTTTTGATAAAGCACTTTTTTTGACATTGATGCAAGAATATTACAATACTGCTCTTAACTATTGTTATGCAGCTTCATTACTTCATATCCCACAAAAGAAACTCTATGATGACCTGAGAAAATATATAAGAATTAAAACACTATATTGTAGCAAAGCAATACAGAGAGCTTTCAAACTCAGTTCATTATTGATTTTGGGTATAATATTTTATAGTCATTTTTCAAGCTCTATTAACAATGGTAATATTTAGAAGTATGTCCATGATTTATTTTTATAGAAATATATCTAGAATATCCATACTTGGCAGAAATAACAAGCAAATGGATAGAGAAACAGCTTATGCAAATTTGCTAATATTTGAAAAAATAATTACAATGTTAAAATCACTTTGAGTGATAAAAATGGACAACTTTAGTGTTATGTTTTCAAGAAAGAACACTGAAAAAAAGAAAAAGGATATTGCACTGTTTTTTATGACACACAAGGTGCAGTTTTTTCCAGAATAACTTCAGATGCCTTACTTAAAATTTTTCCAGAAATACTAATGAAATAGGATCATTGCCAGGAAAGAACATATACAATGCTTTCATATGAAATGGTTGTCCTAGAAAAGAAACTGAAATGTATGTCTAACAATTCAGTTTCAGACATGTGGGAACATTTTTAAATGGCATAACTCACTCTGATTTTCTCCTTTAAATTTAACACAATCTTACGAGGTAAATTCTAATTTTTTAGAATTATAAATTATAATTTTTAAATTATAATCATTTAAATAAAGTTTTAAAATTATAATCATTTAAATAAAGTTTTAAATTATAATTTTTAAATTATAATCTTTTAAATATAATCATTTTTAAATTATAATCATTTAAAT
>JAQZBX010063679.1:0-10558 GCA_029593785.1 Cabassous unicinctus | reverse complement strand
TCTTGCTGTGCCAGCTCTCCACACCAGGAGGACCCAGGAATCGAACCCTGGACCTCCTATATGGTAGACGGGAGCCCAATCGCTTGAGCCACACCTGTTTCCCTCTATGTTCCTTTTTAAATTGAAAAATGAATAATTGTTTATTAATAGGCATTTGTTTGAGACAAGATCTTTTCTAAAATCAGCTTTCCTTGGAAGGGAAAATAATAGAAATTGCTCTTGGTGTCAAAACTGTTGAGCCCGGCTCTAAGGTCCGAGAAGTCCACAAACCACAACTCCTGCCTGCAGAATAATTGAGAAATAGCAGTAAAGGCTGCCTAAATATAAGTTTCCCTGGAGACAAGAAGAGGGTCTAGGTATATAGCCAGCTGTTTTCCATTGCTCCCTTGTGAGGTTCAAGATTGGGAAGGTTGGTGAGAGAAACTAATTCAAGTTGCACCTGGAGGTGAGTGGCATTTTTTGGCATGCTGTCGGTTGTGTTAACTCGTGAAACTGCTGTTCTGGAGCTTCTGAAAACACGCAAGCCAAGAAGCGGTGAGTTTCCTGTCTCGAACGTCTGTGGGAAATCCCAAAAATATGGTCCGTGTACCCAGACTCTCAGGAGCGTTATTGTGGTTTTCCTGAACCAAGGTCTAGCCCATGTCATTCTGGAAATTAACTCTTGGGAGAAGATCCTGTGAGTCTGGTGGGTGTGAATTGGCCTGACATTCTCTTTATCCACTCACAAAGCAGTTACTCTCTGCTCTTGGATTTTCCTTCCAAGGAATTGGCATTGTGTTCTGCAGATTGGTCTAGTTGAGACTGAAAAGGTTTGAAGGTGTTTAGCTTGGAAAGCGAGTATTTGATGAAAAGCCTCCAGTGTCCCGGAACAAGATCCTGGCAGGAGAAGTAAAAACGGGTGCATCCAGCCGTGGGCATCTGAGATGATGGAGAGAGAAGCCGAGACTCTTGCCCCCGAGAATACCAGCTGGAATTCAGGCCAGCCTGACTGACCGAGGCTGATGACTTTGGTCCATTCTTCACAGGGTGCCCTGTTCAGACCAAGAGAACTCAGGGATAATGTCCCTGCTCAGTGGGTGCCCCTAGAGGTGGGGCAACTTTGGGGGTGGCTGCCTGTCCCTACTTGATCTCCTGGGCTTGGTGGTCAAGGAGGTTGTGGTTAAAATGTGGCACCATGTGCTGTCTTCCTGAAGTACAGCCTCTTTTTCATTCAAAGTCCCTCTCTCGTTAAAAGAATGTGCAAAGTGATGACTCTCTTTGAGAAAGAGCTGCCAAAACTACAAGCTGTCGGGTCAATCCGGGTGGTATTTACAAGCTGTATTTTCTGTTTTCATCTTTTCTCAGCCTGTCGTCCTTTAAGCAGTGTGATTCTTGTTTAATTTGACGGTATAAGGACTAAAGGAAAGCAATTAGAGAAAATAAATTGAAATTAAAAATTATTTTATTTTTTGAAAAAAAAAGAGAGAAATTACTGCATCCCTTTGATCCAGTAGTCCCACTTCTAGCAGTTTATCCTGAAGAAATGAGGTGTGTGCAGAGATGCACATACGAGGATGTTCATTGCAGAATTGTTTGTAAAGGTGAAAAAGTAATCAACATATATGTCTAATGATTAAATAATGTGTGCTACTGTGCAGCCTTTCAAAAGATTGAGAGACTTTAGTACTAGTGTGGAAAGAGCTCTCAGACGTTAAGAAAGGAGGGTACTCGGTAATACATAGGATGTAATCCCATAAATGGGATTTAACATATTTTTAAAAACTATGTATGTATGCATTTATGTGCACATACCAAACACTTAACTGCGTTTACCATTGGCGTTAAGATTGGGAAGGAAAAAGGCACTCTTTGCTGTACTCTATATGTCTGTATAGAGTATTCTAGATATTAATAAAGAGCACCTATTCATTTATCTTAAAAAATGCAAAAAGTAGCTTACTGCTAGGCATATACCTCTGTGACCTCCTTTCACCTAGTGTTGCCTGGCAACTTTAATATTCAAAGTTGTAGCAGTTATTTTATTCATTCAACAAGTGTTTTTTGAGCGCCTCATATGTGCCAGGCGCTGGGAATGATACAGTGAACAAGAAACAGCTGGTCTCAGGGGTCCACAGTCCCCCAACACCAAGCAGTGACCTGGCCATCGCAGTTGAGGGCACAGGCAGTACCCAAAAAGGGGAGAGTTATTTTTAAGTTTGTCTTCTCACCGGTTGAAAAAGTTTCTGCACAGTTTGGGAAACCTGATTGTGATTCCTTCTCCTCAGACAAGCCGTGTGGAGATCCGCCTTCGTTTCCCCACACCATCCTGCAGGGACGCACCGGCTTGGAAATGGGGGATGAGCTGCTGTACGTGTGTGCCCCGGGCCACGTCATGGGCCATCGTGAAACCGCCTTCACCTTGCTGTGTAACAGCTGTGGGGAGTGGTATGGCCTGGTGCAGGCCTGCGGGAAAGGTAAGCTGCCCCGGAGCCTGGGCCAGCTCCGCTGCCCACACCCTGTAAGCAGAGCAACCCCGCTGTTGCTGGCTGCGTGGGATGGGCTCTTCACAAAGGTTCCTTTGGAAAATTGGCTTTCAGACCTTTCCCCTGAGTTCTGGACCTGGCTCCATCTCCACCTGGGTGTTCCTGCAGCATTTCGAATGCCCTGTATCCACAGCTGAGCTCTTCATCTTCTGTACTGTGGGTAAGGGGTTAGCAAAACCCGTTCCTCTTCTCTAAGGACAAATCTGACCTTGGGTTAACTTTCTACCTCTATCTCCCTGGAAACCTGATAAAGGTGGAATGGTGGCTGTGGTACCAGGAAACATTAGTTATAGCAAAAATGAACCCTGATTGGTGCCCTGGGCTGGGAGGAATGTAAATGAATTCTAAATACCTGATAGGAAGTCCGGCATTGGGACTTCCCTGAATGTGGTGATTCTTGTGACTGGGGCCCTGGAAGCTGTGCCTTATGGGGGTGTGGGGGTTGGACATGGGGAAGAGACTTGCCTGCCCCTGCCCTGCTGCCTCGATGTATTTCCTGGCCTGTAGCCTCTGTGTCCGATGTGGCCTGTGCTAGTCACATCAGTCCAAGCATTTAGTTGAGACTGGAAAGACTCCTGGTGATTGAACTTCCAAACCCTGATCTGATCACCGACCCCTCATGTCCCTATTCCCCGGAAGTCCCAGGGTTCTGCAGGCCCCCTCTACCCAGCCCCTGGGAATTTTGCCAACAGCAAACCCCCTGTTTCCAGGCACAGCCAGGGATTCCCCCCAACCCCCCAGGGCAAAGCACCCAGCAGGGCTCTCCAGCTGGACCTAGGACTCCTACACCTCCGAGCCCATGCCAGACCCTAAATTGTTCCTGACTCCTCTCAGCTGAGACTCCTTTGGGGGCCCCTCTTTTACTTCCCACGATATCTGGGTACCAAGCAAAGTCTGGCTCTATAGACTTGAACGACTCCAGCTCCTCAGCCATACTGAATTTATAGGAGAGTCTGTCCCAGAAACGTCCTGTGGATCTTGCGGGGGGTCGGAGAGGAGACCGAGGGCTCTGTATTGTCGAAAGATTTGTCCACGTTGTTGTCTGAAGCTGTGGTTTGTTGTCTTCACTGCTATTTACTATCCATAGTGTGAAAACACTGCTATTTACTTATCCCTTCTGCGGTTCGTGGGCATTTGGGTTTGTTTCCATTTTGCATTTATTACAGATTATGCTGCTCTGCTTATTATCCGCATCATTTGGTTCACAGGCAAACTCATTTCTCTTGGTTCCTAGGAGTGGAATTGCTGCCCATGGGGTATGTGTATGTTCAGCATTAGTGGATCCTGCCAAAGAGTTTTCTGAAGTATTTTGACCCGTTTGCTCTCCCACCAGCCTTGTATGAGAGCTCCTATTTTTCCGCATCCTCACCAACCCTTAGGTTTGTGAGAACTTTCAGCTTCTGCCAATTCAGTGACTCTGGTTTTGTTGTATCTGTAATATTGTATAATAATAGTCATTTTAATATATAATATTAAATTTTAATGCCTAATAACTTGGTAAGTGTTCAATCTCAGTATCATTCGTTAAAATTTCTCCATGTGAAGTGTCTGTCCAGGCTTTTTGCCCATTTTCCTAACTGATTTGAATTGATTCCTTGCGTATTTTATAATTTTTTTTACACAAAACTTCCTTAATTAATGTGTTACAAATATTTTTTTTTCCCATTCTGTGGCTTTTTTCCTCTTGAAGTGTCTTTTAACAAATAGCTGTGTGGTTTTTTAAATTGTTTATTTCACTACTTTCTCAAATTCTCTGTGGACCACTTAAAATTTTTTCCCCCAGTAATTGGCAGGCTGATACTTTGCTAAAATGCAATAAAAATGAATTAATGCAAAAAATAAAATTTAAAAAAAGATATTCCAAATATAAACATTTTTTTTGTTAGATTAAATAGACATAAAATTACCCTGTCAAATTGTTACAAAAGCTTCTGAAAGCTTCCTCTCAATGTATTTACTTACCTTGTAGCAATAATTTCCAGGCTGAGGCAGGTACTGGAAGCACAATTGAGCAGTGATCTAGTTTTATCTTTTTTTTTTTTTTTTTCATTCTTTTTTAATCCTTCATGTTGTGGCTCTTTCCTGAGTTGCTTCAGGAATCCTTCACTACCCCCAAGGTTGTGAAGATAGTCTATTATCTTCTAAATGCTTTATCATTTTACTTTTCACATTTAATTATTTGATACACCTAAGTATTGTCTATGGTGTGAAGTCGGGGTTCAGTTTCTTTTCTTTTTCTTCCTTATGAGTGTGCAATTGTCCTCTGACTATCAGTTGGAAAGATTGTCCCTTCTCCACCACTCCATAGTGCCACCTCTGTCACATAGCAAAAGTCCATTAATTATGGTGTATTCTGGAACATTCTGTGCCAACGGTGTTTGTCTCTCTCTTTGCACCAAAAACATGCTGACAATTACTGAAGAACTAAAATAAGTCTAGATAAATGGCGAAGCATATCATCACATCTTTGTTCTTTTTCAAAAAACAAGGTAAGGTTCTTATTTTTTGGCTTTTCTGGACTCTTTGCATTTCCAATAAATATTAAAAAATGAGCTTTCGAGTTTCCTCAAGAAAACTTTTGGGCTTTTCATTGGAGTTGCTTTAAATATATAAGGGGTTTGGGGAAAAAACTGACATCTTTACAAATGGAACCTTCCATTCTGCAAATATTATTTATTGCCTCATTCATTTGTTCTTTTGAAAGGTCTCTCTATGAAGCATTATTCTTTGTCTGTAGAGGTCTTGCATATGTTTCTGTAGCTTTATTTATAATACTTCATATTTATTATTGTCTGAGATTTTAAATGATATTTTAAATTTCATTTTTAACTGTCTTCTATATAGGATTCAATTGATAAGTTTATTTTGTATCTAGGAACCTAGAGTTTATTTTGTATCTAGGAACCTAGTTCAATTTTTTTCATTCTAATAACTTACCAGGAAATTTTTTAGACTTTACAATTTGAAAGTTAATTAAGTTCATGGTCCCCTGTACATAATATTAATAATACTTTGTTACTATATGCATGTGTACATACATACATAGATATGAATATTATGCAAGCTGAGAGGTAGTAAATGGAGTGACAGTTTTCTAAGGTCCATTAATTATCCTGGATGAGGAAAAATACTAAGAATAACATTAGATTTTGACAAGTCAAGGATATATGTTCTAATTCTTAAAACCCTAAACTAACAGAAAGGAAAAATTGGAATCAGAAAAATAGAATCTAAAGGGGGCCAGAAAGATGAAGAAAATAAACAAAATAGGACAAGTGAAAAATACAAAAGAAGGTGGTAGATTAAAAGCCAAATGTGTCAGTAATTATTTAAGGGCTATATGACCCAATGAAAAGACAAAGATTGCCAGACAAGATAAGGAAAAGATCCTACTCTATCCTTATAAGTGTATAAAACCCTAATACATAATCTGTACAAGAAACATATTTACACGTAAGGATGCAGAAAATTTTAAAGTAAAAAGTTGGAATAACTTAATTTGCAAACATTGAGCGAATGAAGGTTAGTGTAGCTATATTATTATCTGCTAATACGGATTTTTAAGACAAAAAAACAATACCAGAGGTAAAGAGGGTCATTGCAAAATGATCATTTCAATTTGTTAGGAAAATATAAGAATTCTTTTCACTTGGTAGAGAACAACCGGGTATTCATAAGGAAGAAAAAATGAAATTGAACTTCACATCATACACAACAGTCAGGTGTATTAATGTCAGTCTTTTCCCTTATAGTAAAGGCTTTTAGTATTCTGTTTAAGAAGTTTTTCCTACCCCAAGTTCATGAATATATATTCTTCTGTACTTCCTTTTAAAAGCCATATTGTTTGGGGGAAGGAGGAATGAAAAATCACACCACCACTGGAAACTAAGATTCGCCATCAGTATGCTGCCAGAGTTTAAGAAAAATTTTCACTGAGTGTTAACTTGAAAGAACTGAGACCCAGGAAAAGTGATTACTAATACGCTTACCGCTTTCTGAGCATTGTGGTACGTAAGGATGTGCTGCATTCTGTGCAATAGTGCCCTACAAGTAAAACACTGTAGACAGAGCAAAGTCAAAAAGAATGCTGATGCGCTGATCATATAGCACTTGCTGAGAATGATAATTTTTCATGTGTTCCATTGGTTCCAAGAATCAAAGGACTGGATTTGCAATATACCTAAATGTGATTGAGGTAGAAATCCATAAGTAGAGGACAGCTTGAGGTGAAGAAAGATCTAGCCGAGATAAAAAGGAAATCAGTAAGAAAATGAAGAAAGTCATAGTGCAGTCACATTGGAGGCCGTGAAATGAGATCAGGAACGTGCATGAAAACTCGAGAAGCTATCTCAAATGCAAATGGAAAGAACAAAGAAATGAAAAAATGTGAAAGATGGTCAGATGGAAGGTAGAAAACTGAGATCACCCCTAAGAATTATAATAGCTGTCTCCAGGGAAGAAGCTAGGACACTTATGTGAATAGCATTTAAAAAAAAAATTAAACGTAATTGGTCAGGGGAGGGGAAAAGCTCATCGTATCCCAGACAAAGCCCATTCTACTTAACATTTACTGAGGTCTTACCACTGCTTTAGAATCAACTTAATAGTCATCACACACTATATAAAGACATATACAAACAAAATTAAACTATTATCTTACTAGTGATTAGTGATATAGCTCTAGCAATAAATAGGTTCTCACTTATCGTCTTTATTTTATTAATGTTCTAAAACAAGCATAATGACTTTTATAATAAAAATAGCATGAGAAAATTTTCTTGCTGCCCCTTGCCCCATGTTTTTTCAAATTTTTGTTCTTCTGAAAATTTAACAATGTTCATTTGGAATAAATCAGTGCATTTGTGCTGAAAAGTATATTCAGTACTGTGTAATATAACCTTTCTTAAATTGTTTCTGAACAACCATGAAGCAACACAGTTAAAATGAAAAAATTTAATTAAAAAAAAAAAAAGCTGTATTGGTTTGCCTTTCACATTTTAGGTATGTAATCTACCGGAATTGCTTTTTTAAAATATATTATGTGGGGTAGGGACCTGATTTCATTCTTTCCCTTGGATGTGAGTACCCAATTATCTGAGCATGATTTATTGAAAATTCACCATTATTCTGCATAAATCTCTTCTACAAATATGTCCATGTATGCATAGGTCTGTTTCTAGATTCATTCTGTTCTATTGTTATTTTGTCTGTCATTGTTCACAATACCTCTTAACTACCAGAGCATTGGAATAATAATTTATGTTTGGTAGAGTAAGTTTTCTTCCTCATTATTCTTTTTCAGCAATGCCTTGGCTATTATTGGCCCTGCTCAGTTCCATATAAAATTTGGAGCTAGTTTATCAAGTTACACACACTTACACACAGACACAACACACATGGGAATTTTTATTGGGATTGCATTGAATCTATACATCTACTTGGGGAGTACTGACAATTCCAAGAGTTGGCAATGACATAGAGCGTCAATTTTCATACGTTGTTGTGAGAAGTAAATCTCGAAAGCAATTTGGCGTTAGCTAGGAAAGCTGAAATAATGCAGAATAGACTGACCAGCAATTCCACTCCCAGATATCCGTCCTGTAAAATGTGTGCTTACGTGCCTCAGGATGTGTACACAAGAATGTTCATAGTGGCCTTGTTTGTAGTTGCCCTAAATTGGAAACAGTCCAAAAGCCCAGAAGGAGTAAATAAATAAATTCTGATACATTAGTTCATTAGAAAACCATACAACAACAACAAAAAAACTAAATGCACTATACTAAACACAACAGTATGGATATATTGAATTAAAGAAGCAGATACAAGAAAACATACTATGTGACCCTGTATATAAATTCAAAAACATATTTAAATAAGTGGTAAAACTAATAAAAGCAAGGAAGTGAAAACCACAGAAGTCAGGATAATGGTTTCATCTCGAGGTGATGGAGCAGGAATTGTCTGGGAATGGGATAAAGGAGGCTTCTGAGAGCCTAAAAATGTTCTATTTCTTGGCATTTCTCATGGTTTCACAAATATGTTTCGCAGCAGTCCTTGAATTGTTCATTTATGTTTTAGGCTTTTTCAGTATGTCCGTCATATTTTACAATTTTTAGAAAAGCAAGAGTGAGAATGGGATGGGAGGACTTGGAAATGTTTTCCAGGACTTTCGCCATAAAGGGGAGCAGAGCAGAGGTGGGGTAGCGTGGGAAAGCCCTTTCTTTCTTCCTTTCCATTGCAGGGTCCTGCAGTCAGGTGAATTCTGCCCTGGTCCTTTCTGCATCTTTCCCCTGAGGATGTTGCTTTGTGGCAGCAGGAGCTACGTGCCAATTCTGACCATTCCCCTGCCCCAGAAAATCAAGAGGAAGGCCTGAGCTTCCTGTCACCTTTTTGGAGGAGCTGTTCCACACCCTGAGCTGCCTTTCCTTCTGATGAGGCACTGAAATTGCACCATCCCACAAGCCACACCCGCCAGCCAAATGGGTTGTTTACTGGCCCCAGTAGAATGAGAACTGAATGCAGGGTTTGTGTGTCCGAAATGGTGTTTATTTTCTCACCGCAATGCAGAGCTCTTAGAGCTTTCAGTTGCTGGTAAGGAATTCTAGCTTCTACACTTGACTGAGTACACAGACTGTTACAGTTTTCATTACTCTGTAGACTTAACATTTAAGGTATTTGTGTCATTATAGGAAATCTTTCTGTGTGGGTATTACAAATATCTTTTTTAAAAAAGATTTATTTATTTTTATTTTTATCCTTTTTTTTTATTTCTCCCCCCCCCACCTTGTTGTTTGCGCTTGCTATGTCTGTTTGTTGCATGCTTTCTGTGTCTGCTCGTCTTCTTTTCGCAGGCACCGGAACCGAACCCAGGTCCTCCCATGTGGGAGGGAGGCGCCTAATTGCTTGAACCACTTTAAAACAAAACAAAAACAGACTGTCGTGGACCCCCACCCTGGGAGCATTTCCTTCTATTTCCTTGTGAACTGCTGGCTCCCCACTCCAAACCCTCTGGCATAGCCTGCCCGTAGACCCTGTACCAGGAGTTCCTCTGCTGAAATTGCCATAAGGGCCTCTGCCCACTTCTTCAGGGCCCAGAGCACCTCAAGGCTCAGACACTGTGGAACTGAAGACTTAAAAGAACTCAGAGGGAAGCAGATGTGGATCCAGCAGTTGGGCACCCGCCTACCACACGGGAGGTCCCAGGTTCAGTACCCGGTACCTCATAAAGAAGATGAGCAAAATAGCAAGCTGGTGCAGCAAGCTGACACAACAAAGAGACACAATGAGGAAACACAATGAGAAACGCAACAAGCAGGAGTGGAGGTGGCTGAAGCCATTGTGTGCCTTCCTCCACATGGGAGGTCCCAGGTTCAGTTCCTGGTGCCTCCTGAAAAGAAGATGAGCAGACAATAGACAGACACAGAGAGCAGACAGTGAGAGCAAAACAACGAGGAGGGTGGGGTGGAGAGAAATAAATAAATAAAAATAAACCTTTAAAAAAAGAGAACTCAGAGCCTGGAGGAGTTTGGTCTCAGGGATTTTAGGGGCTTATGAACTCAGGGCTACCACGAATACTATTGTGTGCAAATTTGGTATTGTATAGGCCATTTGAGACAGCTGGGTTTCTTGGGTCATATTCTCTAAAATCAGAGCCTGAGACAGGAATTCGGATGTGCATGGTTTATTGAGGGAGTGCTTTCAGGAGAAAAGGAGTAAGAGGGGAAACGGACGTGGCTCAAGCGATTGAGCTCCCATCTACCATATAGGAGGTCCAGGGTTCGAGTCCCAGGGCCTCCTGGTGAAAAGCAAGCTGGCCTGAGCAGAGAGCTGGCTCACGCGGAGTGCTGCCCCCATGGAGAGCTGGCACAGCAAGATGACGCAACAAAAAGAGACACAGAGGAGATACAATAAGAGACGCAGCAGACCAGGGAGCTGAGGTCATGCAAGATTGAGCACCTCTCTCCCACTCTGGAAGTTCCCAGGATCGGTTCCCGGTGCCACTTAAAGAGAAGACAAGCAGACACAGAAGAACACAC
>JAQZBX010063678.1:0-16647 GCA_029593785.1 Cabassous unicinctus | reverse complement strand
TTATTTTATTTATTTATCCCCCCCTTGCTGCTTGTGCTGCTGTGTCCATTCTCTGCGTGTCTTCTCTGTGTCTGCTTATCTCCCCCTTGCTGTGAGGTCTTGCCGCATCAGCCCAGGGCACCGCGCGAGCCGGCCTGCCCTCACAAGGAGGCGCCGGGAAGCGAACCCGGGGCCTCTCATATGGTAAACGGGTGCTCTACCCATTGCGCCACACCCGCTTCCCGAGAGGAGTCTTTTCAACCAGTCAGTTGGAGGCTTTCAGCAGCCAGAAAGAATTTCTATCTCTACTTCAGCCAGCCAGCTTCTCCTGGGGAATTCATCGTCACCTTCATTAGGGCCCATGATTTGTGCCTTCTCCTGAGGAATTCATTGTCACCTTTGAGTTCCCAACTTGCAGTCTACCCCATGGAATTTGGACTTGCCAATTCCCACAGTCATGTGAGCCAATTCCTATAATAAATCTCGTAATATTTACATATATATTTATACATATTCCATTAGTTCTGTTTCCCTGGAGACCCCTGACTAATGCAAAAGGATCATGCCATCTGTGAATAGAGATGGTTTTACTTCTTTCTTTCCAATTTGGATGCCTTTAATTTTTTTTCCTTGCCTAATTGCTCTGGCAAGGACTTCCAGGAAAATGTTGAATAGCAGTGGGGAAAGCAGGCATCTTTGCCTTGGCCTGACCTTAGGGGAAAGGTTTTCAGCCTTTCCCTACTGAATATGTTACCTATGGGTTTTTGATATACTCATCATGTTGAGGAAATTACCTTTTATTCCTATTTTTCTCAGTTTTTATCAAGACAGGTGTTGGATTTTGTCAAACGCTTTTTCTGGATCATGGGCCATGCTTTTGTACCCATTCTGCGAATTCCTGCCTTTTGACTGGAGACTTTAATCAATTTAAATTCAAAGAAATTATTTCTGCCATTCTATTTGGTTTTTGTGAGTCTTATACCATTTCTGTCCCTCATTTCTTTCATCACTGCCTACTTTTGTGTTTACTTGATCTTTTGTAGTGAACCATTTAGAATCCCCTCTCGTTTCCTTTGGCGTATGAATTTTTTTTTTTTTTAGGTATTTTTCTTGTTACCATAGGGCTTAAATTTAACACCTTAAATCTATAAAAATCTCATTTGATTTGACACCAACTTCAATAGCATACACAAACTATATTCGTATGCCTTTCTAAGCCTGTGCCTTGTTATGCTGTCACAAATTATATATTACATCTTTATACATTGTGTGTCCAACACAATAGATTTATAGCATCTTTTTTTTTTTTTTTTTTAAAGGAGGGACCAGGGATTGATCCTGGGATCTCGTATGTGGGAAGCAGGCACTCAAATGGATTAGCTAACAAATATAATCTTTCTCTTTTGGGATTCGTAAAATAATTTCAAACTGCCACAGCTACTATCTAGTGTCCTAGTCTCTCAAGATGAAGAACTCCCTTTAGCTACTCTTGTAGGGCAGTTCTAGAGGTGACAAACTCCCTCAGGGACCTGCACTGTGTACATGGGCTGGCACTGCTCTGAGCTGGATGGAGTTTAGGGGAAAGGCCAGTAAAGGCACTATGAGGCTTTCCTATTGTTTCCAAGTTGCCATTTTCTTGATTGAGGCACTCACCCAGTTATTACAACCCTTTAACTGTTTTTCCAGGGCTCTGAGAAGGTTGACTCTACCGTTTTATCCTTGTTTTTCAATGATTTTTTGAGGGGCTGGGATTGTGGAACTTCCACTCTTCCATCTTACTGACATCACCAATAATTCAGTTTAAAAAAATTAGTTTGGTTTCAGGGTTGTTCTTAGTTTTTCATACTTTGCTACCAAAATGTTCTTTTGGTTTTAGAGAAAAGGGTAGAGTTGCAGCTAGAAGAATGGAAATTGTGTATAATCCCAAGCCTATCATCTTTGAGCCCAAGGGAGCAGAGCATATTCTGAATATGAACCTTACCCATCTTAAAGTAGTTTCAGAAATAAGGTGTAGACGTGGTCTATGGAGTCCCTCCCTATCCCCTACTCCCCTCACTACCCCCCCCCACCCCGGTTCTGCAAAGTTTTTATTATGCACAGGGATGGGGCTCAGTCTTTACTCGTAGTGGCCAGGACATTGCTCGGCTCCTCTCTCTTCCTCTTTGCAAGAAGGGTGTGTGTCCCCTCCTTTTTCTTGATGAACTTTAGGGTCCGCTTGTCCTTGGAGACCTTGAGCAGCTCCATGGTGTGCCACTCAAGAGGGACGAAGCTGCACACCTCCAGCTCATGCCCTGCATGAACTTGGTGTGCTTGGTGAGATGCCCTGGGCAGCAACTGTGCCTCAGCTTGCCCACCTTATGGCCCTCGTTCAGGCACATGGCCTTGGGGTAGCCCAGAGCCAGGGCTGCTGCCCTTCAGTGCTTGCCACGTCAGAAGGGTATCCACCCAGTTTCATCTGCCACCATTCTCCCATATATACGTTGCATTCTGGCCGTGGTAAATTAACTAAAATTTCTCTAAAGCATCATGCGTCCTCACCTTTTGTTGTTTTTGCCTTCCTCCTCTTCCTGGAGTTCTCTTACTTCCCATGCTAGACTGGCAAACCTGCCCAGTAAAAAAATCTCAGCTCAAAAGTAATAATAATCGTACTGATAATAATACCACTAATATTAATAATAGTAACAAATGGCTAGGCTAATATTTATTTAGTGCTTCCTATGGGCCAAGCACTGTCTTATTTCATTTTCATAAAAACTCAATGAGGGCAGTTCCATTATTATACCAATTTTACACAGGAGGAAGAGGAAGATACAGAGACTAAACAACTCAAGGCTCGAGGTCACAAAGCCGGGAAAAGCAAGAATTTTTCAGCACTATGTAGTCCACTTCCCCATTTTAGAGTCCTACCATCTCTTATGGAACTCTGCTTCTTATGGAAGTCTGCAGCAGTTTGTTGGGGGTAGTGGTAAAAGCTTTTTTTAGCCACTGGCTTTACCTCGCTTCCCGTTAAGACAAGTTTTGTATTCTCATAAGCCAGCCCGCAGCTGGTCACTAACAATTTTTTTTCAACACCAAGGGATCAGAGGCATTGGATAATTATGCCCATTGGATAACTGCCTACATAAGCGCGGCACAAACAAGAACCGGTTTTCCATTCTTTGTGGGATCAAAAAAATGGGCCGCACCCAATAAAAGGCTGCAGCAAGCGACAGAACAGCACGGCCTAAGGCCTCAGAAGAACCCACGCGGCTTGCCAGGGCAACAGGACCGACGTCCCTGCGTACTGCGGCACAGACGTACCTACGCACTGCAAGACGCCCGTACCTGCGCAACCGGACCAACGCGCCTGCGCGCTTCGGTCTTCCTGCGCCTCATGGGCTCTGCGGCCGCTTGCCCCGCCCGCCAGCCGGGCGGGTCCCTCGAGCGGAAGCGGAAGTGGGTGCCAAGGGCAGAGGCTTCGGCTTAGGCTGCTGCATCGGCTGCGGCGGTGGCTGAAAGCATCGTGAGTGAGTCTCCGGTTGGTTGCTGGCACGTCTCTAGGTAGGGCCAGGCCTGCGTGGACCAGCACCCTTACCAGGTTTCGCTTTCTGCCTGCGTGACCACTCATTACATGTGTCTGTGCCCTCATGCGGTGTCAGTCGCGTAGACTGTCGTCCTTGCGCTTGTGGTTCTGACCCTCCTCCATCTCGGATGCCAACCCCCACCCCTCGCTGTGGCTTCCTCGTGTCATCGCCACCAAGGCTGCGACTGCCTCAATTTCATGTCATCTTCATGCTATACAGTGTTGGAACCCGGTCGTCCTGCGCCAGACCAATTTCATCCTCCTTTCCCCCACCACCGACTGAGGTCCCCATCGCCACGTCATTTCTCTGCCTCATTTCTGTGACACCACAACTCCATTCTAACTCCCTCCACCTACCACCACTCCCCATCATGGCTTCACACAGTGTCTCCTCCGACCTCCACGTTCTTACGTAACTATGACTCTCATGTGGTATCGACATCCCACGTCCCCTTTTTGTGTAATTTGCAAAGCCACCTCGCAGTCCCCATAGCTTCGTGCCTACTTTGAGCTGTAGCCGAGGTTTTCTGTATCTATATCGTCCGTTCTTCTCTCCTGACCTTCCTACCCTACACCTGTTTTCCTTGGCTTCACCATCTTAGTGTCATCTCAGAACCCGATCCCTTCTTTTAAGAGATGTGTCTGACTTCTGTATGTCATTTATCTGTCGTCATTTATGTCTGCCCATCTGCGTAATTTTTCTGATCATCCCCAAAAGACATTTTATCTGAATTCTTCACCTGCATCTCTGTACTTTTGTACCATTTTTTTTCTTTTTTTCTTTCTTTCTTTAATCATCCCTGGGCTGTCCCTGAACTGAGATGCCAGCATTTCCCAAATACTAAGTCCTCAAGGATAGAAAGCAATGCAGAAAGCATAGTGGTAGCTCAGAAAGATGATTTGCCTAAGTGTGCCAAGAAGATGCCAGGAAGTCTCCACAAAGGAGGTGGAATTTGAGCTGAGTTTTTAATAAATAGGATTTGGCTGGTGAAAGACAGTAAGGAAGCCATTCCTGCTGAGGGAACAGAATGTTTAAAGCATGAAGGTTTGAGGTAGTCCGGCATATTCTGGGAACTACAAGTAGTTTAGCATTGCTGGGCAAGATATGTTGGCTAGGAATGAGGAATGGTAGGAAGCCAAAGAGAATTTGCAGCAAGGAAGTGATGCAGTCAGATTTGGTGTTTAATTTTTTTTTTTTTTTTAATCTGCCAGGCATAGGGGTGATGTTGGTCTAAGAGCAGGTGTTCTTAACCCTTTTTGTTCCACGGACCCCTTTGCCAGTCAAGTGAAAACTACAGACCCCTTACTAAGTCCACACTATACTGTGTATTATTTAATAAATATACCTGCACCAACATGTCTCCACAAGAATAATGTTATTTTGAATTTCAGTTCAAGTTCACGGACCCCTTGTTAAGAACCCCTGGTCTAGGGTGACTCTACTAATAGACAATAAGAGCCCTTATGCTGTAGTTCAGGCAAGAAAGAAGTTTCACAACTGAAAACTTGGAAATGGTAATGCAGAGAACTTAGAGGTGAATTTAATGGGCGGTAAAGAAGTGGGATGGCAGAATTTCTAATGACTTCCAGATTTTTGGCTTAAGTAGTTGAATAGATTATTGAGAGTGAGAAACACAAAATAGGGAGCAACTTTGGAGCATCAGGTTCCTCACCACTCACCTCCCAAAACCTGTTAAATTGTCTCATTATCATCTGTAGCAATATTCTGCAATCCCCCATGTCTTGTGTTTTGTGTTACTCTTCTGCCATTCTTTTGTATTTTGACCTCTATGTCACTCCTGAATCACTGGCTCCCCTTTACATGGGTATTTTGATTAACCCGTTGTTGAACATTTCTGCTAGAAAGCTGCCTTTCTGCCACCACCACAGCCTTCACACACTGTGTCTTGATTTCTCCATCACCCCATTCTGCTGCACCCTCTACTCCCTCCATTGTGCGTGTGTCTGTGTATTCTTTCTGATTTTGCCATTGAATACTAATCCCGCTTTCCTTTTTTTTTTGAGGTACTGGGGCCAGGGATTGAACCCTGGACTTTGTATGTGGGAAACTGGCACTCAACCACTTGAGCCACATCAGCTCCCTACTAGTTGTGTTCTTCAAAAGCACTGACTACCATAGCTACATCAGGTTCCTCACCATTCATCTCTCTCTCTCTCTCTCTCTCTCTCCCCCTCTATATGTATGTTTTAATATATATAGATTTATATGCATGTATAATTTCTTGATCACCCTACCTCCCAGTTTGTTTACTTTCTACCTAATCTTCCAGACATACTGAAGTCTCTGATCACCTCTAGCCCACTATTTTCTCATCTATAAGATAACTGCAGTAGATGATACCCAAGTTCCCTTACAGTTAACATTCTGAGATTCTACCCCATCCCTGACTTAGTGTCATTTATGGGGGTAGATGGGGGTAGATTTACCATAAAGCTAATGAAATTAAGTCTTCAGGGTCCCTCACTTGCCCGGACCCCTTCCAAGGCACTGGGAAGGACCTTAGCTATTTTGTATTATAATTTTGTATTTTTTTTTTTTTTTTTTAAAGAGAGACCCCAAATCTTATAAGTTCAGACTCTACAAAACTCAAATCACTATAAACTGGCCATTTGTCAGTTGTCATTTATCATTTGCCATTTATCCTGCTGCCTTGGGATTTGTGTTCTTATCCTTCAGACTTTCCCCTCCCCACCTATTAACCATCATGTGTGTGTGTTACTGAGACTTGGAGAGAAAATATAAATGAATGGAACTGATCATATCCATGTATTCACTTGACTTTATTTTGCTTTAGTGTCGGAGAGGGAGATGTCAGAAATTAGTAACTCACATGTTGGGCAGAATCTTTGTAACTCTTTTGTTGAAAATTTAAATACATGATACATGTATTGTTAGATTTATTTCACTGCTGGGTTGCCATCTCCTTAAGAAAAGGTTGATGGTAAGAATGAAAGTCTGCTTAATTGAAAGCATAGAAACAACTCTTATCTCCATGGAAACTAGGGTTATCACTGTCAAAACTCATTCAGAAGAATTTATTGGAACCTTTCTTTTATTACTTTTACACGAGACAACCCTAAATGCTATCAGCTATTTTTATAGAGCTTTATAAGATGCATAAAGGAGCTTTTTATTTTAATTTGCTTTTAGGCATCTGTTTCTTTGTAAGGTGTTCTGTTGGAAAAATCTTCAGAGATTTAAAACATGTTATTTAAAGTTTAAATTATTTATGTAAATGTAATGAGGTATATTTAAAGGACTTTATAGTAGTAGTTTAAAATCTCCCAAATTTGAGAGGTAAATCACCATCTTATTTTTACAGATACGGAAATCACTGATGTACAAAGAGGTTAACTGATTTATTGTCAGTCATATGGTAAAATTTGGGGCCATTGCTAGCCAAAAAAGTCAGCTCCTGAGCATCCTTTTCCTTGTAAACAAATATTACTCAATAGAGAGGAACCCATCTGAGTCAACTCTTGTTATAGATCAGATTATAACCTTCAACACTGTATCTATCTATCATTCTCTTTATCTGGATCCACATGTAAATATTGTTTAGATTCTATAAATGTGGGCACTGTAAATTCTATTTCCATTAGGACATCAGCCTAAAGAATTAACTCAATATGAACTCATGTAAATTATAGTGCAGTCACTTAACAATAAAACCAAGGCCAATCAGGACATCAGGATAGTAATGTTTTTCTAAATAGAGTATTCTGGATAGCTTAGATTTTTTGCCCCATTAATCATTAAAATATCCCCCTTAGGATGGGAATCTTTCTAAAATACGTTTTTCAGCTCTTAGATAGACTATGTTGAATGTGATATAAACTTTCCCTAATGACTCCAAGTGAATATTTTAATCATAAGTTATGTCGTGATGTAAACAGTGATGTTCTTAGGACTTGTTGAGGCATATACAGCTGTTTCCCCTATTATTTGTTTGGAGTTTTTATATCTTTCTGGTTTTTGTTTTTTTATTTTTTGTTTCTTTAGTTTTTCTGTTTCTCTCATTTTTCCTGTGTCAGCTGTCATCACTTCTTACTGTTGTCAGTATGGCTGCCTAAAGCTGCTCTTTCAATAACTTTCTCTATTGTGAGATTAGGAGGTCATGGTTAGACCTGAATTGAAAGATAGTATATAAATCATGAATAAGTGTCTGAGGAAGTCTTTTTATGAATAAATTGGGTAAGCTTTAACACATGAACTTTTTGATTTATATTGAATTCTTTTTCTGAAATCTGGGTAATGAGGCATCATTAAAAACTTATAAGTAAACGTTATTTGCTTTTCCATGGTTGGTGACATGGTTTTCATGTTGTGCTGCATTGATCTCTAAGGAGTTTCGTATACCTGTAATGAGATAGGAAGAGGCCAAGGGTGCAGACCTGTGGCTTGCTCAGAAAAGCCAGAGAACCTTCTTTGGTCCTGATCATTTTCTTGGGGCTCCCAGGAGTGAACTAGTGATAGGGAGAACCTTCAGGAAGGAGAGCTCTCTGGGCTAAAGCTGCATCCCCCGGGCTTGTTCTGAAATGAGTTATTTGGTTCTCCTGGCATGCATGCCAGCAGCAACCAGATCACTGTGAAATTCAGCAGTGCTGGATGGGAATGCAGAGAGGGCACGTGGCAGAACGAAAGGAGCGCAGGCTTTGGGGGTACGTGGGTTTACATCCTGGCTTTCCGATTATAATGTCTGTGACTTCAGGCAGGTCACTTAATGTGACACACACAGTTGGTTGCCTCTGCGGCCTTCTTGCTGAAGAGAGCGAAACCAATAATCCCTTTCCTACCCTTCTTTGCAGCTTGGGTGTAGGCATGTGACCTAATTCAGGTCAGTGGGACTAAAGGGCAAGTCTGCTCTGGGGCTGTTGGAATAAACTGCACGTGTTTAAACTGTTCCATCTGATCAACTCTGACACGTGTGTATGCCCGTGAAACCATTCTCCCCTTCCTCCCCAGGGAACTGCTGGTCTGCTTTCTTCTTCCCCAGCTCACTCTGAGCTTTGCCGCCTTCTCTCAAGATTCATCATCTCTGTTAGGGACCTTGTCTTCGTTGTTGTATCCGTAGCTCCTAGCATGGGACCTGGAGCATAGTAAATACTGGGGAACTTTACAGAGTGAATGGTGAATGTGGCTGAGCTTGGATCACATGCCCTTAGTATAGCTGCTGGGGACCAGAAGGGGGTCTCTCTAGCCTCCTTTTTCTTTTGCAGTAGGAAGTAGAGTTCTGCAGCCTTCCAATTTTGATATTCTTCCAAATTACGAAGGGTATCTGGATATTGGGCAGCTAGAACAACGTGCTACTATAGTTCCTCATTTACCTCCAGTCTCGCCTGTCTCTGTTGATTCGCCACCAGATAGACAGACAAGTGTTTCTAAAATGCAAACCCGGTTATGTCACCTGCTTAAAAGTCCTGAATGATTTCCACTTTGCTTTAGGACAAAGTCGCCGCTCCTTAACATGGTTTGCAGGGACCTTTCCTATCTGGCACCAGATTCCTCCAGCCTTTCTTATCTCTTCTCACTCTTCCTCCGGTAAAAGAGAGGGTCTGGCTGTGCTGAGGTTCCCGCCCCCTCCCATTTCCACGCACCTCTTATGCCAGGTACTGTGCTGGGTGTTGGGGGATATGGCAGTGAATGTCATCATCTGCCCCTGAAAAGGTCCACAGTAGTGGTAGTGACTCCCAGAGGGTGACAAACTATAATTTGGGCAATAAACTCCTACCTAAACATCTGTTTTCTTTCTAAACAATTATTTAGATAACGAAAATTTCCTGAATAATTTGTAGTAGAATAAATGAATATGTATTTTTTCAGTCATCCATATGTGTTGTATGTATGTATATATTTTGTAGTCCTAAAATAACTACCTTTAGAGAATGAAAGTCTCTTAGCAATAAAAGTCTTAAAACAGAAAAAAAAATTTTTTTTTTTTAAGTAATATCCACAGAGCTTTTCTGTATCTTTTTAGACATTCCATTTCACACCACACTGAAGTGGCTGTTTGGATATTAGGAAGTTGCATTGACTGAATGGGTGGTGTGAATATTTAACACTTCAAAGCAGCTGAAACACTGAGGGACAGCCTTTACTGTCACAAGTTCCCAAATCTTTTCCTATCCAAATTTTTCTTTGTAAATGCTTTAGAAGAGCACAGTGTCATATGACACTCCTGAGGTAATTTGAATTTTGTGACTCAAAATGTGAGAAATCAGCAGTGTGAAGGACAGGAAAAAACTAGTACCCGCTTATTTAAAATAGTGACGTTTTTCACTGTCGCAGTGAGAAAGGAGGAGAAGCATCTGAACAAAACCACGGAAGACTGAGCCTGACTTCTTACAAAATGAAGAGGAGACTGAGAAGCTCTGTGTTGTCACTAGCAGTTTGAATAGAAAAATTCTTGAAACAAAAATCCCTTTTTATTGGTGAAGAAAGGCAACCAAATGTTGCAGAACCTGCTGCGCAGAAAAGCTGGGAGGGAAGGGGCGTCTTACTTTTGCTTCATCTCCCAGACTCGTCTCCCGTGTTGGTGGGCCACTTCGTTTGCGGTTTAAGCAGTCCAGCCAAGCTCCTGCGGGAGCCCGGAGCCCAGGGAGCCTGCGGTCACGGCGTCACTCGCTCCTGTGTCCTCAGCACGTAGCCTGGTGCAGAGGCGTGGGCCCTTCTCTCACAACAGGGAACCTGAGCCACACCCTGAGTTTGTAAGATTCTGAGTGCTATTGCCTTTGAGCCGTTCCTGCTCAGCAAACCTTGCAGGGCCTTCTGAAAGCAGCAAGGCATGGAACAGTGCTCTAGAATTTGTGAAATGAAAGCTTTGTTACTCATTCTGACCAGTCTTCCTTGCCTAAGCCTGTCCCCTACCTACTATGTTGGAATAACGTGAGAAAAAATATCACCCTGTTTCAGAAATAGAGTGTAATCTTACTCTAGACATAGGATCCCTGCCCAGGAGTCCAAATTGTAGAACCACGGAGAACATTGTTGAAATAACCATGTTATGAGATCCAGTTTCTGTTTCAAAAACTGAAACATCTTGGCTGTGTTTCCAAGTTAAATGTTGTGCTAGCAATAACTCTGCAGAGATTTGGGGTATGTGTAGTCATGTATTCCTTTGTACTTAATAATCTAATGAACAAGACTTCTCCAAATTTCAACATAAGATGTGTGCTATTTATAATCACGTGACTTTCCTATCTTTTCCTTATTAATGGCTATTAAACAGATTATATCTATTAGGGGCCAGTGCTCAGAAACAAATCAGTGAATTCGTAAAGATAACCCTGTGAGGGTGCCTTTTCTCAATCTAGTAATTTATTTACAGTTTTTTCATTTGTGAAATAGAGTGGGTGATACTTAACTGTCAGGGTTGTATGGGTTTTTTTTTGTTTGTTTGTTTGTTTTGAGGTATCAGAGATTGAACCCAGGTGTTCAGCTGCTAAGCTACACCAGCTCCACACTGTCAGGGTTGTTTTTAAGATGAAAGATGATGTCTGTTAAGTGCCTAGCTCTGCCTGGTAGGTAGTGAGTACACTCTTACTATAATAGCCATTTTTAATGTTATGGTTTCGCTAACTCATGACAACTGTTATCAGTTCTAGTCCTGGGAGAGGTATCCTCTGCTCTTGTGTTGCTCTTGGATATTGAGGTTTTTTTTGGCGTTGTTTTCTCCAAGGGCATCCGTTTAAAGCCCTGAAGATAAGAGGGAAATGAACAGACCCGCTAAGATAAGATGTGTCATCACTTTAAGGGAATGGGATTTTTTCTGACCCCTGATGAGCGTTATTATCTACTTGAAGAATGTCTTTATAATAAATACTCGGCTTAGGTTTTTCCTAGACTTCAAAATCTAACTCTCTGAACTACTTTTATCTTTTTAAATTTTAGAATGGGCAGTTTTCCATTCAAAGTCAGTCAGCCACCATCTCCAATGTTACAAATATCTGGCATAGTGAATTTTTATGTATGCTTTTGGGATAACTTTGAGGTACAGTGACATAAAGTGCACTGTACACATTTAAAGTGTGCAGTTTGATAAGCATAACATATGTCTACAACCGTGAAACTATCACCACAATCAAGGTAGTGCACATATCCATGACCCCCACAAGTTTCCCCTTTTAAAATCCCCCCTTCCCATTCACCCCCATCCCCAGACAACCACTCATCTGCTACAGATTAGCTTAATTTAGATTAGCTAGAGTTTTGTAAAGATGAAATTATACAGTATAGACTATTATTTTTGATATGGCTTCTTTCAGCAAATTATTTTGAGAATCATCCATGTTGCGTGTATCAATTTATGTTTCAGGTTTTTAAATTTAACTTCTATTTGAGTCCCTAGATGGGAAATATTAATTCTTTGAAAACTGCTACCTAGATTTGAATTTGGTTGAGGAATCTTTTGAATCTTAGTTGTAGTGAAAATCTTAAGATTGCTACTCTGTATTGTCCTTGTGCAAGTCTAACTCAACTTATATTTAGGTAAAGTTCCTCATGTATTTTAATTGAAAACTCTTTAGGCATTTAACCAGCATATTATATTACCTTATTGGTAAGAGTTTCTTGGGAAATAGGAGTGAATTTAAATATTGTTGTATGTTTACTTTGAAAAAGTGCCATATGTCTAGTGCTAATGCCATCAGTACTAATTCCAAATTTATTTTTCTTTTCAGATCCTTTCCAGGAGTTCAGTTATGGGTGTGAGAGGCTTGCAGGGATTTGTGGGAAGTACCTGTCCACATATATGTACAGTAGTAAATTTCAAAGAACTGGCAGAACAACACCGAAGCAAGTATCCCGGATGTGCTCCGACCATAGTGGTTGATGCCATGTGTTGTCTCAGATACTGGTATACTCCAGAATCTTGGATCTGTGGTGGCCAATGGCGAGAATACTATTCTGCTTTGAGAGATTTTGTTAAAACTTTTACAGCAGTTGGCATCAAGTTGATATTCTTTTTTGATGGCATGGTGGAGCAGGATAAGAGAGATGAATGGGTGAAACGAAGACTCAAGAACAGCAGGGAGATATCCAGGATTTTTCATTATCTCAAGTCCCACAGGGAGCAGCCAGGCAGAAATATGTTTGTCATTCCCTCAGGGCTGGCCATTTTTACACGATTTGCTTTAAAGACACTGGGTCAGAAAACTTTGTGTACATTACAGGAAGCAGACTATGAGGTGGCTTCTTATGGGCTCCAAAATAACTGCCTTGGAATTCTTGGAGAAGACACTGATTATTTAATTTATAATACTTGTCCCTATTTTTCAATTAGTGAGCTCTCCTTGGAAAGTCTAGATACTGTCATGCTCCACAGAGAGAAACTGTGCGAGAGTCTGAATCTCAGCATAACAGATCTCCCCCTTTTGGCCTGCCTACTTGGCAATGATATAATCCCAGAAGGCATGTTTGAAAGTTTTCGGTACAAATGCTTGTACTCCTATACCTCTATAAGAGAGAACCTTGACAAAAAAGGTAACATTATCCTAGCTGTAGCAGATCATATATCTAAAGTTCTTCACTTGCATCAAGGTGAGAAAAAATTAGAAGAGATGTTACCTTTGGGACCAAACAAAGCTCTTTTTTATAAAGGAGTGGCATCATATCTTTTGCCAGGACAGAAATCTCCATGGTTTTTCCAGAAACTCAGAGGTGCAATAACTTTGGACAAGCAAATAGCATCCATGAGTTCAGACCCTGAATCCAAGCAAGTTCCCATGCATACAGACCCTAAATCCAAGCAAGATGTTCCCATGCGTCCTGACCCTAAATCCAAGCAAGAAATTCCCATGCGTCCTTTCCCTAAATCTAAGTTAGAAATTCCCATGCGTCCTAACATTAAATCCAAGATAGTTCTCGTGCGTTCTGACCCTAAATCCAGACTAGGACTTCCGATGCGTCCTAACATTAAATCTAAGATAGTTCCCATACGTGTGGACCCTAAATCCAAGTATGAAGTTCCCATGCGGACAGACCCTGCATTGAGGCACGAAGTTCCCATGCGTATAGACTCTGAATCCAAGCATGAAGTTCCCATGCGTACAGACCCTGAATCCAAGCAAGATGTGCCCATGCATACAGACCCTGCATCCAAGCAAGAAGTTCCCACGTGTACAGACCTCGCATCTAAGCATGAAGTTCCCATGCGTGTAGACTGTGACTCTAAGCACGAAGTTCCCACGTATACAGACCCTGAATCCAAGCATGAAGTTCTCTCACATACAGAACCTGAATACAAGCACGAAGTTCCCATGTGTACACACCCTGAATCCAAGCACGAAGTTCCCATGTGTACACACCCTGAATCCAAGCACGGAGTTCTCATGCGTACAGACCTTGAATACAAG
The DNA here is from genome assembly GCA_029593785.1 of Cabassous unicinctus. Taxonomy (NCBI): domain Eukaryota; kingdom Metazoa; phylum Chordata; class Mammalia; order Cingulata; family Chlamyphoridae; genus Cabassous; species Cabassous unicinctus. The sequence goes on along the minus strand of JAQZBX010063678.1, from coordinate 2,732 downwards.
CAAGTAGTTCCCACATGTACAGACCCTGAATCTAAACAAGAAGTTCCCATGCCTACACATTCTGAATCCAAGCTAGAAGTTCCCATGCATACAGATCCTGAACCCAAGCAAGAAGTTCCCATGTGTACAGACCCTGAATCTAAGCAAGAAGTTCCCATGTGTACAGTCCCTGAATCCAAGCAAGAAGTTCCCATGTGTATAGACCCTGAATCCAAGCAAGAAGTTCTCATACATACAGACTCTGATTCCAAACAAGAAGTTCCCATGTATGCAGACCCTGAATCCAAGCAAGAAGTATCCATGTATACAGATCCTGAATCCAAACAAGAAGTTCACATGTGCACAGACCCTGAATCCAAACAAGAAGTTCCCATGTGCACAGACCCTGAATCCAAGCAAGAAGTAACCTTGAGTTCAGGCCCTGAAGTCAAACAATTACCCATAGGTACAGACCCTGAATCTAAGCTAGAAGCACCCATGCATACAAACCCTGAAAATAAACAAATAGAACCCATGAATATGGAGCCTGAAACTAACCAAAGTGTAACCAAGAGTTCAGACCCTGAAATCCAGCAACAAGTAGTTATTTATTTAGCCCCTGAAATCAAGCAAGAAGTAACCGTGATTTCAGACCCTGAAATCTTAAAGGTATTTAGCTATGCTCACCCAAATCTAATATGTCATGATTGAGAATGTGTCAATTGATGGATGTGCCAGTGAATATTTCTTGACCCCCTGCAGTGGTTCAGGCACTGTGGGGACCACAAGAATGGGAATCTGAGTCTAATTAGGGTTATGGCATAATGCCTGTGAAAATTCAAAATAGAAAATATTCGATATCGTTAACATGAATATTACAGAAAAGAGTTCTAGGAATTAGGAGAGAGATCACTGTGGGTTAAGATAATAAGGGAGAAGTTACCAGAAGAGGTGGAACTGGAGCAAGACCTCAATGGAGGCCAGAATTTGCTTTGAAAAGGCAGAGTCTTAGGGCTTGGGAATCTTTATGTCTCCTTGAGGAACATGAGTATAGTCAGGCTGGGGCATAGGGTTTGAGGAGAGATGCGGGGAGAAAAATTTGGAAAGGTAAGCTGCAACCAGATGGTGAAGTATATTTATTAACTGCCACGCTAGGAATTTGAACTTACCTGCAAGTAACATTAAGCCTCGGGGAACTTCAGAAGTAACATTTGATATAGAACTTGGAAACTAGGTAGCAGTTTCCCATAAAGGACACGGTGGGGAAAGGATGCCAGATAGAGCTAACAGCAAAAATCTGGAGGTGAGAGAGTATGCCTGAAGCTTAGAGGTGTAAGTAGTACCTGCCTCGACTTGGTACCTGTTAGCAAGCCCAGTGCATTCTTGGTTACGCACGAGCCAGAATTCCCTGCCAGCGTTCATGGCAGTCGTTCTGGACCCTTTGGATTTTTGGGGAAAGCCATAGAGGCTATGAAGCTGGCTTGAAACCAGTTTTGGGGGTTCGATTCCTTCCTTTCTGCATCATAGGGGTTTTATAAGGGTAAAATGATACATACTGCTAGAAAAGTCAGTGGAGGCGTTAGAATGGGGGGCTTTGAATGTTATGGTGAAGGATTTGTGGTAGCCATTCAGATGTTTCAAGGAAGATAGTGACTGGCCCTCTTTCCAAGAAAATAACACGGCAGTGGTGCCAAGAGTGGGTTGGAGTCGGAGAAAAGGAGGCCAAAGGTTCAGTTAAGAACCTGTAGTAGTTCTGTAGGAGAAGTGAACACTGGATTAGTGCGAGAGTGTCAGGTAGACCAGGGGATCTTAACCTTTTTTGTTCCATGGACCCCTTTGCCAGTCAGGTGAAAACCACGGACCCCTCACTAAGTCCACACTATGCTGTTTTATTTAATAAATATATCACACCCGCACCAACACCTCCCCACAAGGATGTTTTTTCCAACTTAAATTCAAGCTCATTGACCCCTTGTTAAGAACCCCTGAAGTAGCCAAGCTGCTGAGCTCCTGCAGAGGTAAATCTGGTAAGACTGGTGGATGATTGCAGCAAGGGGGAGGAGGGAGAGTAATATAGATGCAGCTTTGAGTCTGGAAGCCCAGAGGAAAGGAAACAAATACCAGCTTGCTGTCGTGAGTTTGGATGGCAATGAGTCCATTTCTGAGTTCCTTAAGAAAAAACTGGCATAGGGTGCAGGGTGTGGATTTTTTCCATTTGAAGGCTACTATTTTGTTTTCAAGGGAAACTCAGTTGTATCATATTTAAATTTTGAACAGGTTGCTAAAGCGTATCATGTCCAAGCTGAAAGCTACCTGGTGTACAATATTATGTGCAGTGGAGAGATTGAGTGCGGCAACACCTTGGAAGATGAGCTTGATAAAGCGCTACCAAGCCAGGCCTTCATTTACCGTCCTGTTCGACAGCGTGTTTACTCAATCATTTTGGGAGAATGCAGAGGTAAGAATTGGTCTCTCTCAGTAACGGTTCTACGTGGAGTCCAAGCCAGAGAAGCTGGCCAGATGAAACAGTGCGTTCTTCCAGGACCCCGAGACAGTTAAAGGGGGTTTTGGTTCTCCGTAAAATCTATAATTGAGAATACCATTCACATCTGTAAAAAATTAAGGATAAATGCCATGGGACATTTATATGTAATTAGCAAGCAGTCGATCAGTATTCATTAAACGGAGAGTACATTGTTTCTATAAAATGTCATATTTTTATGCCTTAAAAGGATTTGTATTTTTTTCCAAAA
>JAQZBX010063677.1:0-16645 GCA_029593785.1 Cabassous unicinctus | reverse complement strand
GAACTTTGACCTCTTAAAGAAATGATCTCTCAGTTGAAAATATATATAAAGTAGAATAGGAAAAAGAATCTAATGTTAAAGGACATAATCCTAGTTCTGATAGCAATGAACTAAGTGACACAGGTTAATAACATAAATTACCTGAAATCAAGTTTCCTCTTCCAGAGAATTGAAACTGCTTAATTTTCTCAAAATCCAGGTAATAGGCAAACAACAAAATAATATGAAAGCATTAAATGTGACAGAATTTATAGCTGATTAATATAACTTAGTTATTTGAACTTTAATATTTAGAGTGTTACACTTCTAATGGAATAAGATCTAAATTTAGACTCAATGATATTTTGAAAGGAGTGATAAGACATGAAAAAAAATTATCATGTAAACTCAGGGATAGGAATATTAAGAGACAAGATTTGGCAATATATAGATAATTGTAACATGCTACATGATAGAATATTAGAATATTAGAAAGCTGGCATAATTCAGACATTTTGAGTAGAATACAGTCTTTTCATATGTTGGGGCTTTCATGTAATGATCTATAGACTATTAACTTGTTATGTATATAAAAAACTTTAAGAAACTTGTTTAAAATATATTGTATGTCTTGTTCTCATATGCAAGGATTTTAAGTTGATAGGGAATTCTGGACATTATTTTGAAATAAAAAAGAAAGAAAGAAAGATGATCCTGGTAGGCAGACCACTTAGAAAGAATCAATCTATTAATTAACTGCAATCCCAATTTTTTCTAGAGATTTATTGTAACCCCAATTAAAATTAAGCAAACATTTTTGTAGCAATTGACAAGCTAATTCTACAAATGGAAAGTTAAAACAAAGGAACTAAGATATTTACAACAATTTAGAACAAGAATTTGGAAGACAAAATTTGATTACAGAACTTATTATAAAACTAAAATACACACAAGAATGTGGTACTGATGACAAGATATACATTTAATTCCATGGAATAGAATAAGGAGTTCAAAACAGATTCACACAAATAGAGTCAATTGACTTTCAATAAAGATGCCAAGTGTATTAGTCTGCCAAAAGGGTGCTGATACAAAGTACCAGAAATCTGTTTCTCAAGACCTACTCCCAGTACCAAGATGTGTTAATCAGGGTTTTCTACAGAAACAGAACTGACAGGAGATACCTGTAAATAGTATGAGATTTTACAAAATTCTCTCAAGCAGCTGTGGAGTGCACAAGTTCAAATTCCCCAAGGCAGGCTGCAAACCAGATGACGGTTCTCAAGAGTTCGAAGTAGATGCTGTCTGTCTGTAGTAGAGATGGAAATTCTCTTTCTGAAAGCTGAATTCTCTTCTCCTTTTAAGGCCTACAAGTATTGGATAAGAGGTCACTCACTGCTGACAGCAATCTCCTTAACTGATTGTAGAAGTAACCAGCCAGCTATGCAATCAACTCATTGATCATTAAAGTCCATGAAATCCCCTTGTATTACAACTAACCCCATGCTTGTTTGATCAGACAACTGGGCAATATTACCTTGCCGAGTTCACACATTATCCTAACCGTCACAATGCCCTACTTTAACCTTCCTAATTTTCCTTATTCTGTAATTAATAAAGCTATTCCTGTTCTTTTAATTAGTGTTAGTATATTATTTGAAATATCCTTGCTTTTTAAAAATTTCTTTTATAAGAAAAGTTGTGTGTTTACAGAATTATAACGCATAAAATACATTATTCCCATACACCACTCCACCACCAACACCTTGCATTGGTGTGGAATATTTATTGAAATTGATAACAGCACTTTTTTATAATTTTATTATTCTTTAACAGAGGTAGTCAGCATTTATTTACATATTATATCTTCTGGGTAATGTGTGAAGCAATTTACGTGGATTACCTCATTAAAACACACAATACATAGGCCAGGGAAATATGTTCTAAATTTTTTAAAATTGTAAATTAGGTTAGTTATAGGTTTATGGAAAAATCATGTAAATAATACAGTATCCACACCTAAACATTTTATTTTTCCTTCTATACATAAGCTGATTTTTAAAATTCTGACTTAAAAAAAAATTTTTTTTTTTGCTTTAGATTTTCTTCAGGTTTAATATAGTCCTATATGTAGATTTTTAAAATATTTATCCTGTTTGTTTTTCTTTGAGCTTCGTGGATCTGTTATTTGGTGTCTGTCAATAATTTTCAAAAATTCTCGGCCATTAATAATTATATATCCTCTCCCCATTTCTTTCTCCTTCTGTTTTTCCCCATTACAGATATACCTTTTGTTATTGCCCCACAGTTCTTCAATATTCTCTTGCATATTTAAGTCGTTTTGTCTTTGCTCTGCAGTTTGTGCAGTTTTAATTGACATATGTTCATGCTCACTCATACTTTCCTTGACCGTGTCCAATTATCTGAAGGTCACATTAAAGGCATTATTTATTTGTTACAGTTTCTTAAATACCTAGCATTATCTCTGATTCTATCTTAGAGTATCCATCTTTCTGTTTACATTCCCCCCTGTATTTTTTCTGACTTTTTCTTATAAATACATGCACACAACTCAAAATTTAACTGCTTTAAGGATACAATTCAAAGGTATTATCTTCTCAATATGGTGCTACCATCAAAATGGTTTGTAATGACACATTACAAAAATTTTTATCACCTCAACTAAAAATACTGCATTTTTTTTAGCAATAACTCCCCATTTCCCTCACAATTCAGCTCCAATAACCTGTAATCTACTAACTGTCTCCGTGAATTTGCTTATTCTAGGTATTTCATATAAGTGAGTTTATACCATATTTTTATTTTAGGGTCTGGCTTATTTCACTGAAGTTCATTCGTACAGTATTGTGACATGTATCCTAAAGACTTTCTTTTAGCAGTGGGTAAAGCAGACGTTCTTGTCTTGTTCTTAACCTCTAGGGGAAGACCTTCAGTCTTTCACTACACAGCATAATATTAGTGGTCTTTTCATATGTGCTTCTTATCCTACTGAGAAAGTTGTCATCTATCCTTATTTCATCAAGTGATTTTATCCTCAAATTGCGTTGTATTTTGACAAATTACTTTTCTACAGCGACTGATATCATTACATAATTTTTCCTTCATGTATTAATGTGGTATATTACCTTGAAGTTTCTTTTTTATGTTGAACCACCCTTATATTCCTGGGATAAATCTAAGAGAGACTTGGTGTGTAATCCTTTTAATACACATTCAATTTGTTAAAATATGTTGATGATTTTTGCAACAATTTTCCTAATGGAAATTAGTATATTCTCTTCTGTGCAACTTCTCAGTCACAAGTAAATCCCATGGTAGGGGACCCAGACATGGCTCCTGATTCAGTGTTCCACAGAGCCAGTTGGGGCTGATGTACAAAGACATCCAAATTTTAATTAAGGGGCACCCACCCTGGGACCCTCGCCTGTATGTGCATGGACCACTGCTGTGGGTCATACAAACTACCCTGCAGAACCTGGGTGGGGGGGCTCAGGACTAACAAACTTGTCCGGTGACTCTCAACCTACCTTATATTTTTTTCTTCCCATTTTAACGTTTGTGAGTGTTTTTCTTTCGTTAATTTTCTTCCAAAGTTTAGGGAAAGTTAATTCTGACATATTCTACCCATTTTCATTTTATCTAAGGGGGCCGTGTGCCAAATATGGATGTGTCCTACTCCAGAATCTTATTCATATCAGTTCTTACCAATCAGTTTTTGCACGATGACTACTCTTTACTTTATAGCTCTTAGCATATTATTGATAGTTATTTAAAATTTTTCATCTGATAATTCCAACATCTCTGACAAACCATAGTCTGGGTATGATTTTGACCTGATCTTCAGATTGTTTTTTTGCCTTTTAGCATGTCTTGTGAGTTATTGTTGAAAGCCACACATGAAATATCAGGCAAAGGCAACTGAGGTAAACAGACTCTTAGCATTAGGTCTATGTTTATCTGGTTAGGAGTTAGTCTGTTTTATTGTTTCCAGCAGCTGCAAGTTTCAGTGGCTAAAATTTCTTCTGTTGTTCTTTTGTCTGTCCCAGTTTTCTTTGAGTTTCCTTAAGAATTGATTCTTAAATTGGGGCTGAGCCTTACAATTCTTATTAGTTGTAAACCATACTTATATACAGTAACTCTTTTAAAGTGTTGTAATATATAGTGTGAGGTAAAATGTCTATAATCCTATGATAAAGTGTCAGTTAAATGTGTCCCTAGTCTATGAAATTCACAAACGATTATCACTATTCTTCTTCTTTTTTTTTTTGCCCTTATGTGGGAAGTGGGAAATACCAGGGGGCCTGGATTTGTGCATCTATTTTCCACCAGGTAAATGTGGCTTTCCTGCTTTTGGAGGCACAAAGGGAATTTTCCACCATCCTTACAGTGACAAGCTTGGGACTCTTGGAGGCAAAATGCAAAAATGTGTGAGGGTCCCCCTAACTTTGGGCTTCCAGATGTTTTTTTAACTCTCAAGTTAGTCCATACTCCATCTTCAGCAGTTAGTCAGGTCAAGTAATTTAATTGTAAAAAAGGGAAATTTAACATATCTCATTTAAGTACGTCCACATGTTGCTACTCCTGATAAACTAAATTTCTGTATCTGCATATCTTTCCCGTTTTGGGATAGTGATTTGCCCTGTGACCTCAATTTATGACAGATCTAAGAGGAGTTGATTTTAGATATTTTAGCTTGCCATCAGGACAGGAGTGGCTATTTCTAAATTCTACATGTTGTGCTAGAACTGGAAGCATTTTTCAGAAGAAGACACTGAGCTTATTCTGATATCAAACTTGAGCTTGTCCCAAAAGAGATATATGAGTCTTTTTTGCATAATTATCAGAGAGATTACAAATCATGTTCTGAAAATTTTTGGTTTGTATCTCAAATTCACACTTAAGAATTAACTGTTTAAAAAATTGTTTTAATTACTTGTTTTGATGAGGTTGTTTTAGTGAATTCAAAATCAAGCACTACTGGTGGGTAAGAGTCATTTTCTTTGTAAGAAAACAATATTTTTGTTCTTAAAGATTCCTTAAATAAGCACATCTTAAAACCAATTTAAATACAGCAGTATAAATAAGGCAGAGACAGAGAAGACTGGAAATGAAAATTATTTTCATCATGTAGCTTGTTCATTAGGAGTAAACTTGAGAAACATTAACAAATGCAAAGTCATTTATCATACAGAAAGGGTAAAAGTAGTTTAGAAACTAATGCCAATATCCCAGCATTGTAGAAACATTAAAATATGGACAATCTTTTAAGAATGTGGAGCATCTATATCCTATAGCCATTTATACTTTTTTTCTAAGCTATAATTTTATCTTTACTGATCTTTAATTACAATCTCTGAAAATATTATCATGTAGTCTCAGTATATTTTTGGGAGTTTCAAGTAGATACGGTTAATATAAGTAATGGAAAAGTAGAAAGGAAAGAATTTAATAAAGGAATAAAAATCTAAGGTATTGAACCAAGGAGTGCAGAAGATGTTTCCAGAGATGTGGATGGATCTGGATGTGGGAGAGCATGTGGGCAAGTGAGTTAACCATAGGGACAAACTTCTTGGGGGTTTCAGAGGGTATTAGTATCATAAAGATTGCAGAGGAATTTCTATGAAAAATGTGAGAATATATGAAGCAAAATGTGTACATCAGTAAATGTTTACTATGGATATGTTCACATGTAGTCAGATGCATATAGTTGACAAAGTTTATTTAATTGTATAAAAGTTTTGTGCAGGAGGGCTAATTAGTAATTTATTTGGAAACATTCTAAGGTATGTAAGCTAAAAACAAGCTATCTTCTACTTGTGGTTCTGACCATGAAGAAATGACTGAAACCCACGATTCTTTTCACTTTGATTCAATGCCAAAAAGTTTAATGCTGAAACATTTTTTCTCAAATAATTTTTTCATGGCCTCTTTTACGTCTTTGTTCCTCAAACTGTAGATGATGGGATTCAGCATGGTAATCCCAACAGTGTAAAATATAGAAACTATCATATCGTTGTCTGAAGCATAGCTGGAGCTTGGCCTCACATACATGAAGAGGATTGTCCCATGGTAAATTGACACTCCAGTTAGGTGAGAGCCACAGGTGGAAAAGGCTTTTCGCCTCCCTTCAGCAGAACGCATCCTCAGAATGGCCATCAGAATGAAAACATATGAGACCAGGACTACGGATATAGTAACTATCTCAATAGAGCCCGCAAAGTAAAAAAGTAGAAGGTGGTTGATGTGAGTATCCGAACAAGAAATAGCCAGAAGTGGCGGAATGTCACAAAACACATGTCTAATTTCATTGGATGCACAGAAGGAAAGGCTAAAAGCAGCCACTGTGTGTAAAGTACCATGCAAAAAGCCGCCAATATAGGAAGCAATGATGAGAGGCACATAGACTCGCGGTGACATGTTAACTGAATATAGCAGTGGGTTGTAGATTGCTACATAGCGATCATAAGCCATGGCAGCCAAGAGAAAGCATTCTGTGGTTCCTAATGAAATAATGAGAAAAATCTGTGTTTCACATCCAAGAAATGAAATAGATTTACTCTCTGCCAGGAAATTGACCAACATTTTGGGGGTGACAACTGAAGAATAACAGGCATCCAGGAATGACAACACACTCAGAAAATAGTACATAGGGGTGTGGAGCCGGACATCCTCAATAACCAATAAAACTAGTCCCAAATTTCCAATCAGAGTGAAAAGATAGGCTGCTAGAAATAATAAAAATAGGAAAACCTCCAGCTCAATTTTATTTGTGAAGCCCATCAATATAAACATGGTGACTTCAGTCATATTCTTCCACGGAATCCTGTAGGTATCCAACTCTGATGGTTCCTCTGACATCTGTATAGATCTGCAAAACACTGTCTTGTGATATAGAGTTTACTCAATTTTATCCCTGTGTCTGCTTCTTAGAAGGATGTTGATAACCTAGGCAGAGACTGGATAGGCATTGATGAAGAAATTGGGCCCAGGTGGATGTGGTTCCCTGTATATAGAAAAGGAAGTTATGGTTTCATTCATTTCTTGCCTAAATTTTTCATGTCAAAAAAGAAAAAAATTAATTAATGTGGATTTTTTCTGTTAAATTTTGAACTACCTTTTCTTACATTTTCTTTAAATTCATGAAGAATAATGAATGTCAGTGTTTTTGTATCTCTATATCTTAAAGTAGAGTGTAATCCTGAATACTAGTTTGGAATTGCTTACAATGAGCATGAAATACATTTACTTAATGATCATAATTTTAAAATGGGAGCAACTACAGTTACCTCACAAGATTGTGTTAAATGTAAAGGAGAAAATCAGGGTGAAAGTTATGTCATTTAAAAATGTTCCCATATGACTAAACCTGGGATTTCAACTTGTCTTAAAAATCTGCCATTTCACTCCAAACTATGTGTTCTTTCCTGGCAATGATCCTTTCCCTTTAGTTCTTCTGGAATAATTTTCTACAAGGCACCCAAAGTTGCTCTGGAAGAAAGTGCACATTTTGTATCATAAAAAACAGTGCATTATCTTTTTTTTCCCATTTTTTTTGTTTTCTTTCTTGAAAACATAACTAAGTTGTCTATTTTTGTCTCTTAAAGTGATTATAACATTGTAAATGTTTTTTCAAATATTAACAATAATTGCATAAGCTGTTTCCTATGCATTTACTCATTATTATTGAAAAGTCATTGGACAGATTTTCCAGACATATTTCTATAAAAATAAATAATGGCCTTTAAATTGTTATCATTACTAAAGAAACTACTAAAATAATTACAAAATATTATCACTCAAAATCAGTAATAAATTGATTGTTAAAGATCTTGTTATTGTTTTGCTACAATATAAATTTTATTATGATATGTTTTGTTATATAATAGCATTTCTTTTGCGGAATTGAAGAAAGGAAAGGTCATGACAATAGTTAACAGCAGTATTGTAATATTCTTGCATCAATGTCAAAGAAGGTTTTAAGGGTCGATAATTAGGGGGTATGAGATTTTTTCTTTTGGGCTGAGGTTTACTAGGGCAATGTCTGCACAACACTGTAATGAAGGGGAGAGCCACTGAGTGTACGCTTTGGATAGAATGTACAAGGAATGCGACTGTATAATACAGTGAACCATGTGATGGAAATGGGCTGTGGTTAACAGTGTAAATATAAGAACTTTTTTTTCATGAACCATAACAAATGTACAGTACTAACAAATGTGTTAATAATAGGGGGTGTATGGAAAAAAATATACCAAATGTAAGTTATGGACCATAATTAGTGTTAATAGTCTGATGATGTTCTTTCATAATCTGTAACAAATGGAGGGGTGATGTGTGCATGCATGTTTTGTAAGCTCACAACTTCTCCAATAAAAATACATATTTAAAAAAGAAAAGTGCATCAACAACAAAAAAATAATGTTTAAATGCAAAACACAAAAACAAAATATTAAATTGGTCCTGACATCTGGACTGAGAACCTCAGTGATTGAAATACAGTAATGGGTCTAACATATTAAGCATTATATTTCAGTAATGACATTTGTTTGTCTTTCACTCATTGCTGGCATATTACTAACGCATTCGTAAGTAATTGGCACCTGTGTTTTCCTGGGTTTAACAGAATGAAATATCTGCCATAATTTGGGCTGGGCTACATTCAGTGACTTACAAATGATTTGTATTCATGATATGAAACACTACACAGTTTGTCATGTTGAGATTTCCTACATCAATAAGAGAATGAGGATATCAGTTTAAAACTGCAGTTGAAAGGAGAATAAAAACCATATTTCATTTTCACCATGAAAGGTTATCACAGATCAATGTGGCCATATGGAAGACAAATAAAAAGAGTAAATATCAATGTAAATATGGGGCTAGGGAACTAAAATTGCACATTTGATCCTTAGAGAAATCAAGGTAAAAAGGTATAATTAAGGTAATTTCTGATTTCTGTGCAAATCCATCACATTACATATTATTCATAGAGAAGAGTCACATAAATATAATTTCTACTATAGTTTGAAATGCTATATTAATGAAATAACAAAGAAATCAGTTAATAATATAAATGTGCATTATTGCATTGTGCATCATAAAAATATCTTTTTATTAATAATAATCCACATTCTCTTTCTCTCAACTCCACATTCTGTCTTCTATCTCTCACTCACACTCTCTCTCCCTCTCTTGCTTGCTCTCTCATTACCTATATATTGAAAGGAAATAGTTAAATACTTTTTTAAAAATGTGCCAGTAGTTAACTAAAAAAAAATTTCATTACAAACTACACTTGACTGACAATCACAAGAGAAATTTCAGGTATATCACAGCTCTAACCTTCATTTCTCTGTCAGCTATGAGAGAAGACAACAATTATGAAAGAGTAAGAACATTATGTTTGGCCTTTAAGACCCTGTATTAAAAATCTCTGGTTTAAGAATTAGTGATAGTGTGAGCTTGGAAAAGTAACATCAACATTCCAACTAAAAGAGTAATAAAACTGAACAAAATTTTCAGACTCAAATTGTTCAACTACATGAACATAGTATCATGGCACAGTACTTATTTATGAGCTGCACTAAATTATTTTGCATTAAATTCAATTTTTGATTTTATTTTCAGGATGTACAAATTGAAATACGACAAATTTTATGTATGTGAAACACAATTTTATCATTAAAACTTTGGGCAATGAATGGGCTCCAAATCATAAGCTAAGTGTTTCTTCTTTTAGTCATATGTATGCTTGTATATGACACTAACTATACATAAAATAAATTAAGTAAATAATTAAAATGCATTCTATTGTGATTAAACCCAAAGTGGCTCATTGTTCTTTTCTTTAAGGTGTCATAAAAAATCATACATTTCACAGCATTCTCCCTTTGCTATGTCAGTAAATGATAGTGTTTTTTTCCTTTAATTTTCCTGATAATCTTGTTGAAAGAATTTCCTGACAACTCTTGAGATCTCTGATTCTGTATATAGATTAAGAAAATGATTTATGCATGAAGGTATAACATATCAAATGATGTCCCACTAGTGGAGTTATCTACTTCACTACATGGAATGAGACATGATAGAGAAAAAGTTGATGTTTAGCGTCTTCATCAATCTGATCTTCACACTGGCATTTCTGTTAAGTAATATTTGAGGAAATTTGTGTTTCTGCGTACCTGATTTTTCTGTAACAGGAGAAGGATAGAAAGAAAAAAAATACATAGATCTCAATTTTTTAAAAAGTATGTAATCTTTTTGGACGATTCTAAACCATTCCTTCAACTCTCATTTAGTCTAAAAACATAAAGTAACAGAAACCCATGAGAACAGTTTTATAAACATCAAACTTTAGATGAAGGAAAGGTATGATAGCAGCTACCATTTATTAATAAGTGGCTACTAATGGATTGGAAGTTTGTGCCAATGATCTTGCATAATCAACATAGCAATCTGCAAGCTAAAAATATTAGAGGCCTTGTATATATGAGGAAATTCATGCCCAGTTAGAAATATAACATGATAAAGTTCACAAAGTTATTTACACAGCCAGGATTCAAGCCCAGATTTCTCTGACTCCTCACTATAAGCTATTTCCTCTCGACCATATTGCACTAGCACTGTGACATGCGAAAATTCTGGACTCACTGCGTAGAAAGAAAGCAAAACAACATTCTCAGCTATTTCTATTCATTTTTAACACAATCAAGCTTACAAAAAAACACACAAACTTGAAATTAAAAACAAATCAACTAATGTGGGTGCTAGATCATTTAGCTAACTAGTAAAATAAAATTTAAATTAATTATTATTCCTACATCAGAAAAAAAAATGTGTATGTGCTCTATGTGGTATATACTAAATGGCTGGCTGTAAGCCAATTTTCTCTCCATTTACTAAAATGTCTTATTTCTACTACCCCTATTCTGACTATTATCTTCCATCAAGAAAATTAAAACAAATTTCTCATTGTATCTCTGTTTACCTAAACATATATGACATCCTTCTTCTTTAGCTTTTTATCTTCCCTTGAAGGTCTAGGCATGCAGTTCAAATTTTTAATACAGCACTGAGTTAACTAGAATGAACTGTATCAAATTTAAATATTAAAGCATGTAATATTAATGTAATAAGCACACAGTTTGACAGGATTATAGCTTCAAAAATATTTTAAGTGATTAAAAAAAAAAAACTTCTCACCCCTGGAACAGAACTGCTAACTCAATTAAACCATACTCTGAATATTATGCTTTTGGATTCTTTTATTAGCTATCTGAGTTATTCTTGAAGTCCACAGGGAATTCCCCAGGGACAAAACATACTAAGTCTCCTTTGGGAGATAAAAGCCCAAGTTGTTGTTGTTTTGTTTTTTGTTTTAGTTTTTTGGTTTTTTCCCTGTAAAAAGCATGTGAATGGTTCAGGAATAATCGACTACATGATTTTAAAAACGGAAAACATGAATGAACTTTGACCTCTAGTAAGGAAATGATCCCTCCGTGGAAAACATATATGAAATAGAATTGGAAATCAAATCTAATGTTAAAGGACATAATCTTAGCTCTGATATTAATGAACTAAGGTGACAAAGGTTAATAACACAAATTCCCTGAAATCAAGTTTTCTCTTCCTGAGAATTGAAACTGCTTAATTTTCTCAAAATCCTGTAAAAATGCATGTAATAAAATAATATGAAAGCATTACATGTGACAGAATTTATAACTGATTAATATAAATTAGTTATTTGATCCTTAAAATTTAGATAGCTACACTTCTAATGGAATGAGAGATAAATTTAAACTCAATGAGATTTTCAGAAAAGAGATATGAATAAAAATTATGATGTAAATTCAGTGTTAGAGAACATTAAGAGGAGAGATGAGGCAGAATATAGATAACTGTAACATGTTATGTGATAAAGCATATGATAGAATTAAAATATTAGAGATCTGGCAGAGTTAAAGTTCAGACATTTTGAGTAGTATACAGTCTTTTCATGTCTTAGGGCTTTCTAATAGTAATTTATAGACTACTAACTTGTTACATATATAAGAAACTCTAGGAAACTTTTTTTAAAACAATTTATTGAAGTATGTCATTCATACATGAACATACATAAACAATAAGTGTTTAGCAAACATTGTGAACTTACAAAACAAACATGCATAACATCATACAGGGCTTCCACACGTCACCCCACCACAAATACTTTGCATTGTTGTGAAACATCTGTTAACAAATTTTGAAACACCATCATCAAAATATTACTACTAACTATAGTCCATATCTTACCCCCTTACACATTTTTTAAAGAATGTATTTATTTATTTCCTTTTATCCATTTTTACTGCTCCCCTTATTTTTGCTGCTTTTGTATCCATTCGCTGGGCAACTATCTGTGTCTATTTCTTGCCCTCTCTTCTCATCCTTCTCCTCTTGTCTTCACTGGGATTCGATCCTCGGAACCTCCGATGTGGGAGAGAGGCTTCCTACCTCCTACGCCACCTTAGTTCCTGGTTTTTCGGCATGTCTTGTCTTGGCTCTCCCTTGTATCACTCTCCTGTTAGGTCATCATATTGTTGCATGACTCGCAGGGCCTGATGGCGCACTCACACACGGGGTCTGACGGCGCACCCGCACACTGGGCCTGGGGGTTACACCCATACACGGGGCCTGGAGACCCATGCATCTTCTATATTTTTCCTTTTTAAATTTTTACCAGGAGGTCCTGGGGATCGAACCCAGGTCCCTCCATATGAGAGACGGATGCCCAACCATTTGAACCACATCTGTCCCCCTGCTATATCTCTTAAGGTTGATCAAAGATACCTAGAATTACAGTCTTTTCCCATACAGGATGGTCTTATAATAAATCAGGCTTAGTTTATCACCAGCATTCCTAAAACCAGACCTAGGGAGAAAAACTAGGTCTGGGGACACATGCATGATTTCTAATATAGCAAATGTTTAGCCTACCCTGATTATCACAAAATCAGGTCAGCGAGAATATTCACACTCTAGGAAACTTTTTAAAATTACATGTCTGCCTTGGTCTCATATGCAGGGATTTTATGTTAGATAGGAAATGCTGGTCATCAAAGTTGAATTAAAAAAGAAAGAAGGAAGATGATACTTGTAGGCCAACCACTTGAAAACAGTCAATCTATTAATTAACTGCAATCCCAAACTTTTCTATGATTAAATGCAACCCCAATTATAATTAAGCAAGTATTTTTACAAAATTTGACAAGCTGATTCTACAAATGAAAAGATCAAGCAAAGGATCTAAGACAGTTACAACAATTTAGAAAACGATTAAATTTAGAAGAAACATAATCTAATTTCAGAGCTTTTCCTAAAGCTAAAATACTCAAGAGAATGTAGCATTGGTGAAAAGATATACATCTAAGTCCATGGAATAGAATAGAGAGTGCAAAAATAGATTCACCCTCATATAGTTAATTGACTTTCAACAAGATGCTATGGAAGAGCCATGGGGGAAGAATAGTCTTTTGAAATAATGGGGCTTACATAATTGAATAGCCTTTTGCCACACAAATGTACACACACAATACATTGATTAACCCTTTGCATCATAAGTTGTCTTAATATGAGCCTTAGAGATTCATGAAAAACCTAATGCTTTAAAAAATGTATAACAGCATATTCATGACCAAGAGTTAGTCCATTTTTAAAATAAAGGCACAATGCATGAACCATAAGAGAAAAATTTGATATACTTGAAAGACCCTGTTGAGAGAATGAGGAAACAAGCCATTGACTTGGATAAAATTTTTGCTAAACCTCAGTCTAATAAAGAACATGTATCTGGAACGTATAAAGAACTGTCAAGTCTCAATAACATGAAGACAAAAAAAATAAAATCAATTAAAAATCTGCAAAAATATCATCAGACATTTCACAAAAGGAGATGCAGAGATGGCAACTAACCCCATCAGACTATGCTTAGCATCATTTGTTATTAGAGTAATGCAGTTTAAATCCTCTATGTGAAATCTCTTATTTGAAACTTTCCTTCCAGTATTTCTGCTCTATTCAAATGACATTTTTAGCATCTAATGTAATAAAGAAACATAACAATACTTCTTTCTGAAATTGATTCCAAAACAATGAAACCCAGTTGCAACATTTATATTCATGCGCTCTGTACACTCTATGAATTCCAGTATGGCAAGAAGGAAATAAAAGGTAAAAGATGGAAATGAAATAAAAAATGGGCAATATTTTGATAAATGTTATGATTAAGCACACAGAAAAAAATCAATAGATTAGTTATTAGAAATTAATGAATTTAATAAATGTGCTGGATAAAACATGAACTTATAATAATCATCTGTATTTCTATACTAAAGCAAGGTCTATAGATTATATTGCTGTTTACACTTAATTCCAATGTCTACTTTTTATTCCTTTTCCCCTCTCCTCAGAGCCTCTGGTAACCACTAACTTTATAACAATGTTACATGTTCTTCCATTACTATAATATTAATAAGTTTACTTTGACTTTGGTTGAATTCCCCCCTTATGTTTGTTCAATCGCCAACCTTGAAGATTTTGGGATGATGATGCCTGCCTTGCTTCAGATTGAGAGGGGACTTAGATCTTATGGGGAAGATGGAGGGAATGGTTTTGCTTGCTTTTGTAGTTACTCCCTGTTTTTTGGGGGGAGGGTGGAGGTTGTCCATCACCATTGTTTTATTTGTCCTCAGCAAGTTCGATGATCTGAGAGTAGGTGTGTGCTGCAACTCTGCTGAGATTCAGGGATCAACCGGCAAGTGAACAGGCTGAAGATTTAAGTCTCTGAGACATATATTTAATGGGTATAGTGCTAATAATAGGTTTCAATAAAAGGGGTAGAAGAATCGTGTGCAAGGAAATTACAAATAAGTCTAATTCTGTTACATTGGGGAAACAGGTTGTCATATATTTCAAGGCAAGGCCCACTGACTGGGTGCTCATTTAAAGAGATATTGTGCTTTGCCCATAGTGTCTGGATGGCTCGAGAGCCCTCAGGAGAACCCCTATTTGAGACTTTGTTCATAGTGACAGTTAGTAAGGTCTGCCTGAGACATATATAAGTGTAACCTCTGAAATGACCTCATGACTAATTTTGAAATTTCTTAGCCATAAAAACTCTTATATTTGATGTTTCAACTTTTGGTCAAGGTCTTTTTTCAAATGCATTGCTGGTTGGTGCTTGGTATTAATCTCTTGGTGCCAGGAAAACACATACCTGGAAGTCATGTCCCATGCCGGGGAGATGTAGTATATTTATTTCTTGAGCCACATTTGAGTAACAAGGCTGCATTTGAATATCAGGGAGATAACTCTTAGGCATTAGTATTTGGCTAAGCTTCAATTTTACAAGAATAAGGTTCATAGTTACATGCAGTAATATTGAGGACTTGACATATTGGTCCTTTTTCTTTTACTAGGTATTGCCTACATATTTGAGAAATTCTTACTCCTCTATTTGAGAACATAACAAGACTCTCCAGGATGGGAGTTTAATGTTTTGTTGTTTATTGTGTGTGTCTCCATCCACTGAGATAACACCCTATGATAAGATAAACATATTCATATTCCAAAGACACATGACCCAGGGGCACCCTTTCCCACACATCCCCCCACCACCAACACCCTGCACCACTGACAGCCTGTACCAGTGACCCTCTGCTTCTGGATGAGAAGTGCAGCTTGCCACTCCCTACTTCCCCATCTTTGGTCTCCCTGTTGGCTTTTATAAAGGCTATTTATTTAGGGTAAACACTTACAGTTCTGAGGCTGTGAAATGTCCAAATCAAGGCACCATCATAGATTCTCACCTAAGTCAGCTACTGGTGATCATGAAGTCCTGCCAGGTGGTGAAGCAAGATGGCCGGAAATCTCTGCCGATGTCCATGCCGTCCCCTCAAGCCTCACCATCTCCTGGAGTTCAGCTGTGGATGACCAGGCATACATCAGGGCTTGTCTCCCTAGCCCTGATCATCTCCATGGGCTCAGCCCCTCTGGAACTTCTTCCCATGCTTCTGTTCTCCGCTGGTTCCAGACTCTGGGACCTCTCCCATTCTCTCAGGTCTCCTCTGTTTTCCTGAAGTCCTCTCTCTCACATGGCAAATCAATATGGCAGCTTCCATTGTCTCTGTCGCTCTTTCTGTGTCTCCCTTCATCTAAGACCCAGCAGGAGGGCAGAGACTCAACCTGAGTCATGCCTCACTGGTGTAGTCCAATCAAAAGCAATCTAATCAAGTGAACTGAACTGAATCTAATTTTATCAAAGGGTACCACATCCACAGGAATAAATTCATTTTAAAAAGAACTTCAAACTCTCAGTCAGCAATGGCCTCTGTCCTCTATGTGACCATCTGTAACCCTCTCCTTACATAGTCATTGTGTCGCAAACAGCATGTCACTTGCTGGAAATAACTTGTCTCTACAATATTTTTTTATCTTTACTGATCATCATAAAAATTTTCATATATTCATTTTATGTCTTTAATGTAATCAAGCATTTCTACTGTGATATATTTCTTCAGTTGATATATTTGTTATGCTCAAACACACATGAAGTTAAATTGATTATACTGATTTTTTCAGCTTTTAATTTGGTGTCCTCTCTTCTGAC
>JAQZBX010063676.1:0-16642 GCA_029593785.1 Cabassous unicinctus | reverse complement strand
AGAGAACTTAGCAAGATCCTGATATTTTATGGAAGGCAGAATTTGAAAATGGCTAGCCTGGACATTTAGCTGAAGAACTTTCCAAAGTAAACTTGGAGAATGTGGCTTGGCTTCTCCTTGCAGCTTATAGCATTGTTGGGCACAAAGAAACCAGAAACTGATCCAGAAATTCCAAGGCTCTGGAAATCAAGCCGCCAGATGATAGTGTCCTGTTGGATGAATTAACTAAATTTGAAATTTGTAATTCAGGATTGAAAATGTAGTTATCCAGGAAGGACTTGTGGAAAGTCTTACTGTCTGAGAGCTTGAACCCCTGTTTCCTGCATGCTAAACTAACAAGGTTTTTGTGGGAGCTGTATGAACACAACCACTGTCATCCTGGACTAAAAGGGACATCAATGGGAGATATGGAAGGTGAAATGTCTTTAAGAGGAAAACCATGGAAGCTGAGGTCAGAAATTAACACATCTCTTTGTGCCAAGATAGGGATCCCACTCATGTGTACAAAGAGAGTGAGTTTGCCCCAGCATCTGAAGAAGGCACATGTTCCAGCCAGCTGTTCAGGGAGAGTTTTGTTGCCCCAGGCTACAGAGAGGGTGGAGCACATTCCCCAAGGGTTGGGGAGAGCAAGGCCAAAACCACATAGGTCTGAGAGTTGTGGGCTGGCCCCTCATGGATTAAGGAAGGCCAGGTCACCAATTTATTGTCTGAGAGGGTTGGGCCTTTATGCCAAAGATTAGGGAGGCTGTTGTCTTCACCTTGCTGAACTAGGGAGGATAAGAATCTTCCCCAGAGATCAGGGAAGGTGTGGCCATCATCCCAATGTTCTTGGAGGGTGAGGTCTGGAGACCAGTCACCACCCAGATGCTTGATGAGAATGGAACCAAGAAAATGGCTGTTGGGTAAGCTTGTGGAATGAGTGGGTCTCCATGAGGCCCCAGGGAGAAGAAATATCATCTTAAGAATGACTCTCAGACTTTGAAACCTTATGAAGTATGCCCTGCAGGTTCATGGAACTGCAGGGGACCCATGACTCCTGTTTCCCTCCCAATTTCTCCTTATGGTAATGCAAATGTTTATCCTTTGTATGTCCCTTTGTATATTGGAAGCAGAAAAATGGATTTGTAAGTTTAAATACTGTAATGTCTCTTTGGGATTCAGAGGGTGGAGTGTGGCAGTTTGGTATTATTTATGAATTCCAAAAATAGATACCTCAAGTATCAAGTTTTGTGCTAGGAATTTTTGCCAAGACTATGTTGGCCTCCATTTCTACAGGATCTCATGTAGTTGCCACTGTCTTATTTCCTGTCACTTTTATGGTGGAATAAACAAGCATGCAAGGTTTCTTCCACTGCACTAAACCCCACCTTCAATCATCTCCCCAGTCTCTGGGATAAAGCTACCATCAGGATTTGAACCATTTCCCTACTCAATTCTTAAGGCCACAGCTTTCATCATGGCCCACTTTGGGTAATGTAGTCCCTATATCCTACAATCCTAAAACCAGAGGCTGCAAACCACTGATCCAGGGACTGATTTTGGCTCACAGATAGATTTTGTTCTTCAGTTTGCCACAGTCTCCAGTACTCCCTATTGATGCTCATAAACTGAGCATTTATGCCATCATTCTTCTACTGTTGCTTTTCTTACATTTGTGGCCTAAGGACAGATTGTCCAAGTTTGAATCTGAGCTCCACTGCTCAGCTGTGTGGCTTGGGCAAGTTAGATAAGATAATCTTTCTGTATTTCAGTTTCCCCATCTGAAAAATTGCAAATAACAAAGCAAACCTATTTCATAAAGATGTTGCCAGGATGAACAAAGCTAATGTACCTCTGATACTTAGAACCACACCTAGCACATGGTGGATGCTTTGTATTAGTTTTATTATTACTGACCTGGCTCTTATATACCTTTGAATGAGGTAAATGGATCAGATGTTTCAACATAAAGACCTTAGCAGTAGTTCTCTTCAAATTAACTTTATCCACACCCTCACCTTGGCAACATTTTGTTCACTATCTCTTTAGCAGTGAACAAAAATGTCTAATGGTATTTTTCATCATGAGGGTGGAAATTAACTATCATCTTTCATTCCTTTAAAATGAGACAGTAAAATTTTTTATCACCTTATCACGTTTTAACAGGTCAAATAAATTTTTCCACACACTGTTCCTTAGTTATGTCACCAAGAAGACGTTTCTGCTACATTGAAAAATTGGCTAAACTTTTTTCTCCACCTGCTTCCTAGGAATAAATTGTGACTTTTCATTTCATATCACTTGTAACTCAAGTTTGATTTGAGTTGCTTCTTAACGTCTCAGGCTTAACCTGTTATCCGGCTTGTCATTCTCCCATTTTCAGTGGCAAGCCAAGACTATTTTTCACTTGGTGAATAAAATACAGATATTTGCATTTTATTGAACCGTTTCAAGTTTCCAGACTTTTTATTGTTGATGTCTTGAGATTCTTTGCACCTGCTTTATTTTGATACATGACCTTTACATTGCTTTTGAAAGTCAAACTTCTAATGGGGAAGATTTTATTTTAACGTGCACATTGACATGTTTCTTAGGTTCATAAGCTCTTTCTCTTATGCGTAGAGAATGAAAATAAATGATTTTTTGACAGGCTGCCAGCTAGAGTTTTATTACCTGTGTCTGACCATGTCCCCTGGGTGGAAATGGCAGCCAAGAGCAGCTGGATTTTATGTATTTTTATGGTATTTTGAGCACATTTAAAAGGAACTGTAGCTGTGGATTTGGAAATGGAGCTCATGTGGAGTCCAGCCCTAACTTCAACAGCTGCCCCAGTGATCCTACGATGAAGTGGGAAGTTCCTAAATAAGATTTACCATCTTGCTTCTTGTTGCATTATCTCTTGGGTAAATAAATCCCTGCTACCATCTGAAGAGGTAGGAAGGGACCTTCTCTAAGACTGTGCTTTTAGCATGCACACTCTTCCCCATATCCTGCTCCTGCAGCTCATTTTAAAAGAGACTAGAGTGAGAAATTTGAATAGAGTTCAGGGAAAAAGAACCATTTTTCATATTTCAGCATGATTCTTTAGTGAGCTATGTCAGAGAACACATTTGTTATGGTGGTTGTAGTAGTTGTTAAGAAGCTGGGTCCAGAGACTAATGTTGGGGACTGAATCATGTCATCCACAAAAAGACATGTTCAGGTCTTCATCTGCATTCCTGTGGGTGTGAACTCATTTGTAAATAGGATCTTTGAAGATGTTATTGGTTAAGGCGAGGCCAAACTGAATCAGGGTGGGCCTAAATCCATACGACTTGGGGCCTTACAAAGAGAGGAAATTAGATGCACTCAGTCAGTAGAAGCCAAAGTCAGAAGAAGCCAGGCAGGAGAGCTAGATCACCATGTGTTGGAGCTCTGCCATCACCAGCAAGCATCACCAGCCAATTACTTCCTGAGTATAGAGTAAATTTGTAGTGCTATAATAACATAAGAAATGACAAAAACAGTTTTGCACTAAAATCATTAAACTTTAGACAGGCAAGTTAAAGTTTCAACTTCCAGTTGAAAAATAGGAATTGAAGGTATTCAAAGGCTTAGCAATTTTTCTGCTGAGATTGTTTTTAAGTATACCTACTACTTTATAAGAAATAAGTTAATTTCAACTCTAGCTTTAGCATCAAGTATCACATTAACTGTAGATCTTGCCTGAGAGTTAGTCTTTCCTATGACATGAAATAGTTACAGTAATAAGGGTAGTGGGCTCAGATTATTTTGTATTATTAGCCACTTGTAAGCTTTCCTAAACATTCTGAGGCTCAGATTACTGATGGTATTTAAAATGGGGATAATAATTTCTACTTTGTTGTAACATGATTATTAGTAATCCTTTGAGAAAAAACTTGCAAAATATATTGAATCTGAATTATTCATCAAGCAGTGTCTTGAACAGAGGAGGGGTTAATTGAATTACATTGGAATGAATTTTAATTTAATTTACAGTGATTGGAGGATAATTTTTTTCCCCTTCAATTCTCAGCTTTTGAGAAAAAGCTTAGCCATCAGAGACTCCTGAAATCTATAAATCTACACTTAGACATGAGGAAGAATGGAATTATAAAAAAATTGAAGTGATATAAGCAATCCCCTTTTTCTCACCTGACCTATATGTTCCCTTGAGATTGAAACTATGGGCCAACATCAATAAATACCTTAAGTTGCCTTTGCCAGGTGATACTATTCCTTGTGCACAAAGGAAATTGCTGTTGGTGACAGTGACATTAGAGTTGGTGGAATCAAAGCAAGCCTCTGGGATATGGAGACACATGCTATCAATTTCTGTGAGTAGTTCCACTTCTGATCAAGAAAAATGTGCATGCATATTGGTTTCTTCTAGAAAAAAAAAACAATATTTTAAAAGACCAAATATCTTTCTACACATTGTACACCCGGGGGAGGAAATTGGAGAGGTACACAATGTTCTTGAAGTGAGCACCACTTCTCATCTCTGATTATTACTTTGGCTGGAGAATGTTAAGGACACGAAATGTTCTTTAGCATAAGTGTATGGGGGCTAAAGTATTCATACGGGAATGAATCAACAACCTGCTGTCAACATATTGTTGAAAAATAAATATTTCACAATGCACCAGCAAAAATAAAAAAGCCAACCTTATAACAAGATTAAAGAGATCAGGCTTTTTTCACTCTCTCAATGATTTTATTCAAAGAAGGATTATCTTTCCTTTGTTTCAAACAGCAATGATTCGGCACCTGTGCAAGCTCCATAAAGGGGTGTTGAGTCTTTGCAAGAGAGAGCTGGGGTGGGGGTGGGGTGTATGGGGAGAGAGTCTCTTCGAGCTGGCATGAGGTATTATTGAACAGATTTAAAAGTATTTTAATCATAGGCTTTTAATGCTATTTTAGAACATGTGTGTGGCTCCCCAGCTTATCTCCCACCTTCTGCTCCAGCTGCTGAGAAATAAGCAGTTTGCTCTCAAAAAGCATACAGTGTATTCAACGACCCTTCATTCTTGATCCCAAGAGCCATGAATGAGCACGTTCACAATAGCATGTGCCTAGAAAAGTGCTCTTGTGATTAGAGAGTTCTGTCTCTGCCAAACTGGGGTACGGTGTTTTTCCTTCATGTTAAGCTTCAGAAGCCATGACAGGTAGCAACCTGTGGAGGTTCAGCTCATTGATTTGCTACTTTCTTTATTCCACTGAAATATGAATTTCTATTCATGCCATCCTTGCTTCTATTCTACCCTGTAATTTGTGCAGAAGAAAAGTATCAGACGTGCTGGCTTAACAGTCTCTATTGACATTTTGTAGAACAGAACAGATTGGACCTATTTTCTTTCTGCAATCATTTTAAAGTGTTTGAACCTTCCAAACAGCTGTGAAACAATATTTATTCTTAATCAGCATCTGATTTTATGAGTCTGAAGCCATGTAATGTATGTGATTGTGTATTAAACATGCAGTGCTGCCTGGGTGATGAGGCAGAATTTCAACAGAAGGAGATCAAGTGTGCTGTGAGAGGATGCTTTGGGATCTTGGGATAGGTCAAACTCGATTCTAGAAATGTAATGAAATGGTTATCAGG
Organism: Cabassous unicinctus; assembly: GCA_029593785.1. Taxonomy (NCBI): domain Eukaryota; kingdom Metazoa; phylum Chordata; class Mammalia; order Cingulata; family Chlamyphoridae; genus Cabassous; species Cabassous unicinctus. The sequence goes on along the minus strand of JAQZBX010063676.1, from coordinate 11,058 downwards.
GCTGTTCAGGAGGAGGCCAAGGATTTCCGTTTCCAGGAAGGCCAGTCAAACTGAAAGACCGGAGATATATTTTTAGAGTTTTACCTGGTGGTGGGGATAGTGGTGGGAGTAGGTGCAGCAGAAGATATAGGGGAAGGATGATTGGGAAGTGGTCATGTATGTGGGAATTTAACAGGATAGCAAATAAATTTCAACTTTTTGCTTTTTTATATTATTAATAAGGAGCCATAAGGTAAGGCTTGAGTTGTGCACCTAATAACCTTAGGTGCCTATTAAAATGAAGATTCCCCAGGATTTCTTATTCAGAAGGTCTAAGGTAGAACTCGGGAATTTGCTTTTTAAATAATCACCACAGATAATTCTGATGCATGCAATTTAAGCAACACTATTTGATATCAAAGAGTAGAGAGGACTCTAGTATTTTTATTGCCCATGACTACAACTTATCATTAATCCACAAATATTCAAGAATAAAAAAGATGGAGCAAAATTGACTCCAATATATTTTATAATTTGACTTTTACAAAATAAGAAAGGGAATTAACATTTTTATCCCTAATGTGTCAAATGATTATTAGATCTTTTGATTATTAGATCTTTATAACAGTTCAATAAGTCAGTTAACATTACACCACATTATAGGTGGTAAAACAGGCTCAGAGATGTTGAATAACTTGTTCAAAATGACACAGATAATTATTAGGGGCCTTTGGAGTTCTCATACTCTCTATTATGCTTAGGGACATCTGTCTACCATGGCTTCAATCACAATGTCTACCATGGCATCTCAGCACAGACCTCTCTCACGTGTTCCCAGGTGTGTATCTGATGGCCAATTGGACATCTTTTGGCCTAGATGTTTCCCAGCCTCTTCAAGTTCTACACGTCCTCAGTTGTACTTATCTTCCTTCCCATGTCTTTTTAGAGAAATTCCTCCCTCCCTTCATTCCCTCCCTCCCTCCCTCCCTTCCTTCCTTCCTTCCTTCTTTCCTTCCTTCCAATTGTGGTAAAATATACATAACATAAAAATAATTTTAACCATTTTAAGTGGACAAGTCTTTGATATTAAGTACATTGACAATATTGTATAAATTTCACCACTATCTATTTCCAGATTATTTTTGTCATCCCAAACCAAAACTCATATACTCATTCAGCAATAACTTCTCCTTCTTGCTACCCCTGGAAACCACTATTCTGCTTTTTGTGTCTATGAATTTGCTTATTCTAAGTATTTCATATAAGAGAAATCATATTATAGTTGTCCTTTCACGTATGGCTCATTTCACTCAACATGATGGTTTCAAGATTCATCCATATTGCAGCATGTACTAGTAATTCATTTATTTTTATGACTGAATAATATTCCACTGTATGGATATACCACATTTGTTTAGTCATTTATATTTTGATGGACACTGGGGTTGCTTTCATCTTTTGGCAATTGTAATAATGCTGCCCTGAACATCAGTGTGCAAAAATCTGTCCAAGTGTCTGCTTTCAGTTCTTTTGGGTACATACCTGGAAGTGGAATTGCTGAGACATATGGTAATTCTATGTTTGACTTTCTGAGGAACTGCCAGACTATTTTCCACAGTGGCTACACAATTCTATATTCCCACCACAATGTAGCAGGGTTCCTATTTTGCTGCATTCTTATCAACACTTGTTATTTTCAGTTTTTTTTTTAATAATGGCCTAATGGATGTGAAATGGTGTCTCATTGTAGTTTTAATTTGTATTTTTTAATAGCTAATGATATGGAACATCTTTTCATATTTATTAGCCATTTAACTGTTTTTATATATATTCAGATACTTGGCCCATTTTTAATTGGGTTGTTTGTCTTTTTTGTTGTTGTTGAGTTGTAGGATTTCTTGATATATTAGATATATGATTTCCAAATATTTTCTCCTTTTTTGTGGCTTGTCTTTTCACCTTCTTGATATTGTCCTTTGATGCACAAAAAGTTTTTAATTTTGATGAAGTCCATTTTATCTATTTTGTTTGTTTGTTTGTTTGTGCTTCTGTCCCTGCAGCAGTTTGAGATTATTTTATAAATGCCAAAAAGAGAAAGATTATGTTTGTGAATGAATGTATTCCTCTGGGTGTGATACCTTTGATTGCATTAAATTCAGTTGAGGTGCCTTTGATTAGATTACCCATTAAGATTGCTGTAGGGCTTAATAAAACTGTGTCAATGAGGCATGGTTCTGATATAAATATGGAAAGACAGAGAAAGACTCACTCAGACAAAAACATTTTGATCCTGCTATGTGACAGAAAGGAGAAGGCCGAATAGCTGAGGTCCCAGAGAGTGAGCGATGAGCCATTTGCCTGAAAGCGTACAGCTGAACTTGGGAAGAGAGCAGAAACAGCAGAGAGTAATATAGGAGGCCCAGAAAAAGACAAGCCCTATGCTAGCTTGCAGCTGAAATCGGGAAGAGAGTGGAGCAGTTGAGCCTGAGAGAGAAAGCCCAGAGGGGAAGGCTGAACCTGGGCAGAGATTGGTGACCATTTTGCTTAACCATGTGGCAACATGCTAGAATCAACAGTAGCTGACTTTGGTGAGAAAGCATCTCTGATGGTGCCTCAGTTTGGACTTTTCATGGCCTTAGAACTGTAAGCTTTTAGCCCCAAATAAATCCCCATTACAAAAGCCAACAGATTTCTGGTAATTTGCATCAGCTCCCCTCTGTCAAACTAAAACAGTCCCCAAACTTATCATGTAAGTTCTACCATGTACCTATTGGTCCAAGCACCTCCCCCCCCCCTTTTTTTACAGTTTTTCAAACTTTTATTTAAGGACAATGATGCAGGATGTATTTTAGATCTTTTTGAAAGCAGCAACATCCATGGACTGCACATAGTACTCAAAAAAGCAATTGTCTGCTCCTCCAGCATATCTGTTCCAACTTTATCATCTTTAACTACACACTGTATCTGAAGGTTTTTTTTTTTATTCTGTATCCTACTGGAACAAGTTTAGAAGAGCCCCACACCAAGCTGTCTGCTTGAATGTTTCTGACGCACTCCTCTAATTTTGCCATATCTGTTTCATCATCTCAAGGTTTTACATCTAGTAAGATGGAAGACATGACAACAAGTGCAGGTTTGTTGGCTTTTTTGAGTCACCTAACTGTCTTCTGATTCAGTATCCTTCTCTCACTTCTCACTGTTACACCTTTAGTTCAGGCCAGCATCATCCCTTACGAGGTTTATCTATCAGTTAGGTTTCGCTGCACAGCATAAACCGCCCCCAAACCTAGTGCCTTAAAATGGCACTCATTTTACTTAATTCATCATAGTTCTGTGGGTCAGCTGCACCCTTCTTTGGACCTGAGCAGTTTGGCTAATCCGTGCTGGGCTTCCTTGTGTGTGCATGACCTGCTGGTGAGTAGGCTGGTGGTTGAGTTGACATCACTCACAAATGATGGGGGGCAGGCTGTCAGCCGGGGGTTGGATGGCTTTGGGCTGGGGTTTCTAGGTGTTTTTTCCATGTAGTCTTTCATCCTTCAGCAGACTAGCTTTGCACGGTGGATGTGGGTTCTAAACCCCAACATACATGTACTTTTCAAGTTTGTGCTTGCATCTTGTTTGCTACTGTTGGTCATGAGTTGGTGTGGCAAGTCACCACCAACAAGTGTGTATAGAGGGAGAGGAATATTTTATTGACATTTTTGCAATCAATCACACTGGGACTTTGTAATAACCTCTTATTGGTTCCTTTACCATCATTTTTGCTGTCCCCAATCCATTTTTTACACAGTGGCTAGTGTTTATCATGTCACTTCTCTGCTTAATCCACTGGCATATCATTGCTCTGAAGATTACGTCCCAACTCCTTAACATGGCTCCTAAGGTCCTTCAGGATTTGTGCTCTGTCTACCTCATCCAGCTTTGACTTGCTCCCTATTACATTCTTAGTTTCTCTTGGTTCCTCAGACAACCAGAGAGCCACCTTTGGCGGAGGGACCATGCTGCTATAACCTTTTATGGCCTTCTCTATTAGTCAGCCAAAAGGGGTACTGATGCAAAGTACCAGAAATCTGTTGGTTTTTATAAAGGATATTATTTGTGGTAAAAGCTTACCATTACCAAGCCCTAAAGAGTCCAACTCAAAGTTGCATCTTCAACAAACTCTGTTGCCACATATTGAAGCAAGATGGTGGGCAATGTCTGTGAGGGTTCAGCCTTCCTCTTTCTCTTAAGGCTCCGTGGTCCCAGCTTCTTCCAATCTCAGCTCTAGGCTGGCATAAGGCTCATCTGTCAGGGCTTCTCAGCTGCTCTGTTCTCTTCACAAGGTCAGCTGTAAACTATCAGGTGAATGTCTCATCTCTCCCTGGGGCTCCAGGGTCAAAGCCAAGTTCTCTCCTCAGCCGTGTCTTTTTCTGTGTATCTACTTCTGTGTTCTTGATTGAGCATCCATTTATATACAGCCTGCCAAGGGGGCAGGAACTCAACCCTGCATGCCCTAATGATGTGGTCAATCAAAGCCCTAATCTTAAATAATTTAATCAAAGGCATCTCAGCTGAATCTAATACAGTCAAAGGGTATCATGCCCGGAAGAAAAGACCAGTTTACAAACATAATCTCTCTTTTTGGAATTCATAAATAATAGCAAACTGCTACACCTTCTTATCTCTCTCTACCTGTAAAACTCTCCTTCAGTTTTCCATCTTCCTCACTACCCTGTATCCCTTTACCTAGCTAATACATTTATCCATCACTCTCAACTTAAACATCCCTTCCTTGGGCCTCCCTTGATTGCTTTGAATCTTAGCACTTATATTTTATTGTAATTACTTATAAAGAGTCTGGCTTTCCTGCTAGACTATAATCTTGGTGAGCTCAGAGACCATGTCTATTTCACTAAGCACTAAATCACTAACATGTAACTCAGTGCCTGGCATACACCAGTTGCTCAATAAATACTTGTTGAAACAATGAACACCCCTGGCTTGTCTGATTCTAGAACTCTTGTTAATATGCCACACTGCAACTTAGACTCAATTGGCTGATATTCTTCCTTTTGTTCATATATTGAATTTGTTTTGTATTCATGGACTTATATTTAAAATGATTTTAATAGAGCAGAGGGAAGGCAAGTCTCTCTTTTTTTTTTTTTTTTAGTAAATTCATATTGCTGCTTGCTCAAATGTCAGGTGTAAATGACTTTTTATGTCAGAACATTTTTTCCTGCATCTCAACCTTATAAAGAGAGAGAGAGAAAAAAAAAAGCCAGCGAAAAAGGTTGGACCACTGAAATGGGCACTAAGGCCATTTTTCTGTGGTCTGAGAGCAGTTCAACCCAGGTCCCCTTAGCAGTGGCTTGTGGCTATGTGGAAATTTTCCTGGTGGCCTAGCATGGTGACATCTCTACCTGGATTCCAATCTAAAAGTAATAGAAGACCCACTCAGCAAATAGTTTCAAGGCCTGTCTTCATTGACTTGTGCAACCTCAGAAGGACAACCTGTACCCTACACATTTTGTGTCAGGTGAAGCTGCCCTAGCAAATCTCATAGTAGCTCTTACAACTCTGTAACTATAAAGAAAAGCCAGAAAAGAAATTTACAGACGATTTCTCTGAATACAAAAAAAAGCTTGTCAACTCAAATAGTTCTTATTAAATCAAAATTATCTTTATTGCCTGGAAGACTAAGTAATACATAATACGAATGCATCTTGTTAGAGACCTGTAGAGTGTTTTATAGCTTTCTCCCTATACCCTCTACCTACCTTCTGTTTTCCCATATATGAAATAGAGACATTCATAATCTTGTACTTCATAAGGCTGATATAGATCTAAGATGAGATAATACATTTAAAATAACTTTGTACACTATAGGGTGCTATTCATTCATCAAACATTTACTGAGTACATATATACCAGACCTTGTACTAGCCAAAGGGAGGAATATAAAAATAATTGGGATGTAGAACTTGTTCTAATAGAGCTTAATACCAAGGCAGGTGACAGGAAAAAATCATAATATAGGATTAATACAATTGCAGTATCACAAATGGGAGAGCAATTAGTTTTGTTTAGAGGGTTGATAGTAGAGAAGTTATTTGATGTGGGCCTGGAAGGATAAGTAAGATTTTACCAGAGGGAGAAGACAAGAAGGGCATTCTGGTCAGATATCCACTTATAATCAGTAATATAAGAGAAACTCAGTTTCTAAAAAATGATAAATGGCAGGAAGACACCCAGAAGGCATATAGGAGAGGTGTAATTGTGAATTTTTTTTGATCAAAAGAAGATGAGCTAAATTCAAGACACAGAACAGCATCAAGGACAATTGAACCAGGACAAGAAGAGATGAAGTTTCAGTGGGTAAAAAGTAGTTCTCTACTTTATACATACCCTAAAAAGATGGACGAAAGCTTTGAGACCACCTCTGGAAACTTCCAAGAATCAGAAGAGGATATTCCTCTGTTAATGATCAGACAAGTGAACATGTAAACTTAGATATTACAAAACAAATTCAAAGTGACTAATAGTATATTCGATCAAGGAGACAGTCAAATACCTTTTACAAAACAGCTTCAACAACAGCTCATGAGCTAAGCAGAACACTGGGAGAATGGGGTGAATCCTAATTAGAATTATTATCAACACTTTGTGTCAAAGACATAAAGGCCTGTTACTCCTCTGCACGTCCTCAGCCCTTTTGTCAAGTAGAATCATCATAGTGTCAGGGGACTGCTGAGACAGGAAAATATTCTTTTAGTTTTATAGATAGAACTCTGTGCAAGATTAACCCAGGAAAAAAAAGGCAAAGTATTTTTGAAGGTTGAAAATTCAAAATCAAGAAAAACACTCACACAGATTCATTACTCACAACTCAGAAGTATTAAGTTAAAGATTAGACATATGATTTAAGTTGTTGTTAAGAAGGGTGCTTTTGAAGGGGAAAGGGGATGCTACTTATAATTTCACCAGATTATACAGGTTATACTACTAATTACACACTAACCTGCACTGTCCCTGGAAAACTGGACACATGATGATCCTAGTCACAGGAACCACACAGAGTTTGTTGGATAGAACAAAACAAATGCTTATTGTTCCCACTCTAAGGAGTTAAATCAGGAGATGGTAGTTCCAGAGAGCTTCTGGTTTTGAAACAGGCAGAAGTTTTGGCTTAGACAGAATTTCATATCTAAGTGGGGATAGGGTGGGGAGCAGTATAGTCTTCTGGTTAAGAGAATCAACTGGGTTCAAATCCTGATTCTATAACCAATTAACTGTGTGGCCTTGGGCAAGTTGCTTAGCCTTTCTGTGCCTCTGTATCCTCATCTACAAAGTGACAATAATAATAGTACTTAGGCCACAGAGTGATTTTATAGATTAGATGAATTAATGCATGCAAAGCATTGAGAACAGCATCTGGCTCTTGGTAAGGACTCAAAATAATTTAGCACTTAGTTTCATTGTTTGTTAGAGACTCCAGGCTTTAAAAATCTATTAAATATTCATGCCCTACTTTCTATGGTGTAAAACAAGTATCTCCAAAAGAACAATACACCGCTTCTATCACTGATTTGCATTTATTGAGTTGTTTGTGTTAGGCACATACTGCTAACTCCTTAGCATGCATTTGATCATTTAATCCTCAGAATATCTGATAAGGTAGAGTCTATCATCTTCCCTTACTAGCCGTAAGACCTTAGGCATGCTACTTACCTGCTCTGTGCCTCAGTTTCCTTATCTGTAAATTGGGGATAATAATTGTATTTACCTCCTAGGATTGTTGTGAGAATTAAATGAGTTAATATATGTAAAATGCTTATAACAGTGTCTAGCATTACATAAATGTTAGTTTAATAATTATCCCCATCTTGTAGATTGCAAAGAAAGGAACAAATAAATAAATTATGTTCCAGGATTAACCAGATGTTTAGTTTTCTTTAGGATAGTAAAAAAATGATCCACATTATGTTGAACTAGAAACGAGGACCTCCTCTAGAAAGAAGATTTATCTTTCAAGTTCTCTCTGGAAATGAGTAGAGGAGAGGGGGTCAGACTAGACCTTATTTTATGGGGTTTTGTATAAAATCTCTTAGATGTCCAATGCTGGGTCAAACCTGTACTACAGTTTGTTATTTATATAGATGTGTTTCAAGGTAAATGAGGTTTTAGAAAACACTAGAAACAGCCGGAACAACTGCAAAGAAGTCTACCTTTATATGCATGCATTCAAGTCTTGCTCACCAGGCTGAGACCTCCTCTTTATTGTAAATGATAATAATTATAGCTAATATTTTTGAGCACTTACTAGATGTCAAGCTCTGTTTTAAGTGCTTCACATGTATTAACACATTTACTTCTCACAACAAACATTCGAGGTAGGTATTATTAGTATTACCATTTTACGGAGGAGGATACTGAGGAATGGAGAAATTGAGCATTTATTCATCTTTCCTCTTCACCAGTGCCAGACACCAGTCCATACCAGGAACTTAAGTATCGACTGAAACAAATTTTCTTGTAGATTTATTAATGCTTTCTAGCAGAACTCATTTACATGGTTGATTTTATTCAGTAAGAAGAAATTTTGTGGATCTATTTAGAGGAAAAACATTTACAGCTGCCTTGTTACCCTTGCATATATTTGTCCTTGGTATTTTGATTTCTGAAAGATGGTGAGTGTTCATAATTATGAACATTTCAAATAACCTTTTCAGTACCATCTTAGGTAAGGACAGAAATTAAGTAAGATTTTAATTCTGAAAATCAGCCTGACAAATGTGTATGGACAGTTTTCAATACATCAGTTATATTTGACTTTGGAAACATTATCGTGGCTATTTTTGCTCTTCAAGGATTTGATCTTTTACTTATGTTTACCTCAGGACAATATTATAATTTGCTTGTGTTTTCTGAGCACACTGACAGGGGGAGAGGAGGGATACTGCTGGTCAGTTCTGTAAATGTCAATAAGCCAGCCTGGGGTTAATGATGTGCTCTGAATCTTACACAGAGAGGAAAATGCAGACAGGAAAATTCTCCAGTGGATAGTATGCCTGTGTTAAAATGCATGAAGTACAGAGAGGAAACCAAGCAGCAAAAGAGGCAGCAGAGAAGACATAAATAGCAGAGAACATGGGGGAAAGAGCACAGAATAGTCATTAGAGGCAATTGATGAGGGAGGCAAATAGAAGATGGTAGTAAATTTTTATTCTTCTCAACGGACTATTTTGCATTGGTACTTTGTACCCTAAGTGGTTGGCTATAAAAGCAGACACCACGTTTTAATGTTCTGGGTCAGTTATAGAACACAAAAAATAGTATTCCCAAAGATATGGTGATATTAACATGTGTTTATTTGCTATAGTTAAAATTTAAAGGGTCAGGCTCATGAAATGAATTATGGCTAGATTAAATACTTTTATGAATGCCAAAGTGGTATGATGGCCTTCCCTATTTTGCTCTTGTCGTGTCTCAGTTTGGTAACTGAACCCTGAGCATAGCTATAATCTCATCAGCCTCGCTTCTTTCATGAAAATATTACCTGTAACGATCCACCCATTCAGCAAACATTTATTAAGCAGTACCCACTGGCAGGCCAGCAATAGAGTTGGGGAGAGAAACACTAAAGACAATTTCACAGATAACTCCATTATTACAATTATATTAAATGCCATGAAGGAAAATTATGGCGTTTCTCAGAATTATTGTATGGAAGGACCTACTCTAGACTGGTCTGTGTGTATGGGGAGGGGAGGGTCCAAAGAGAGTCTCCCTGAATACATTACGCTTGAGGAGACTTGAATGAAAAAGCTGTACCAGGTAAAGGTGGTGGTGGGGAAAGTTAGAGTACACATGACTGATCTTACTGTACTCCTGATATTTAGAAGGTTTTGGGCCTGTGAAGTTAGGTATAGCAAGAAACTCACCCAATCGACTATGTCTGATGTGTTTGGGTGGAAGGAATGAATGGGAATTGGAAACTACAAAATAAAAATAGGGCATTGGATTGACAAAATGTCTTCTAAAACACTTCTCTCTTTATCCTGACAAATGGAGATGTGTAGTAGAATTATAGAAGCCTAGGTGGATGGTTCGTCTTCTTTTTGGCTATGAAAGTGCCAGAAGAGTGAAGGAAGAGTACGTGGATTTGGAAGAGGTAGACTTCAAGAGGGAAATGCAGATTGCTCTGTTTAAGATACTGCAGTTATGAATGGGTTAATGTAGATGTCTCAGTGATCAGATGGAAATGTATAAAATGTCATCTAAGGATGGCAGACACAAGAAACCCATCCCTAAAAGCATTCTAAGGGAAATGTAACAGAGCAAGACTTTTAAATCCACACATTCTAAGACTATTGTGTTGCTGATAATTTTGTATTTTTATTTCAACACCAGAGGGAGGGATGGGGAATTTAAATGACTCTTTCTGTGCATCATCCTATAAACTATCTCCTCAATGAGCCTGACATTAAAAGTAAAAATAAGTTAAAGTTCCATGTTTTTTAAACAAACAAACATAAATGTGTGGGAGGTAGAGCTCCGTGTGGGAGATTTGAGAGGAAAGCTTTCACAGTGCTCACATCCCAAGTGATCACATGACATAAATTCTCAGGGGCTGAGGGGAATTTTTGGCAGCCACAACATATATATTACATTTTCCTTAGAGAAAGATTTTATGTTCAAGTTTTCAAATTGCATTAATGTTTAAAGAATTACTCTTTAATTATGAAAATGGCTATGGTTTCCTTTAAGAGAACTGATTCCTTGAAGAATGAATTAATCCAATGGCTACAGAAAGTACAGGAAAGCACAGACTCATGCACTGATCTAGGAATGTATGTATATTTAACTAAGACTCCCAAATATGAATGTGCATTAAATTATTCCATTTTTAAGCAATTATGTGGGTTAAATGAGGAAATCCCACAAATGAAATTCTCTTGTGTGGATTGTGGTTTATTGACAGTTCATTCTGAATAACAAATTTCTCTACCCGTAATTGGAGTAACCAAGCATAATAGATCCATGCCAACTTTTTTTTTTTTTTTAAAGATTTATTTATTTATTTATCCCCCCCTT
>JAQZBX010063675.1:0-16647 GCA_029593785.1 Cabassous unicinctus | reverse complement strand
TCAGTAGGATCTCATAGAACACTAAAGTGGATATCATCCCACACAGAGGGGCTCCTGAGGGCTCTGGAGACACCCAGGTCCTGTATAAGGGGGGATAGCTCCAGAGATTGATGCCTTATCAGTGGGCTTTTTGGAATCTGTGCTCCTGAGAGTGACAGAGTTGGACTCAAATAAGTCCTCCCTGCACATGGTCCATCAGTCCCTTCTATTCAAACCTATATGTGATGCTGGAGTTTGAAGGTGTACTTCAAGAGACTGGAGCCTCTGACCTGTCCATGTGCCAGCTGTGCCTGGAATCTCAGTGGAGCTGCAACTCCTACTCTACAGCTCAACGGACTCACCCAAGTTACCTGGTGAGGTGACGATAATGGACAATGGCCATCCCAGGGAATGGAGAGAGCCTGCAGCCAGAGGCAGGATAATCCCATCCACCGTATCCATGGGATATAAGCCCCCTTTCACTTGGAGGTGGAGTGGACATCACCATCCCAAATTCCTCAGGATTGGGGGAAGAGCTATGGACTAGAGTGGACTTAATGGTATTCTGCTGTAGACATAATGTGATTCAAGCAATGGAAGAAATTACAACAGTGAGGTAGAGTCAGTGGCCACTGGATGCTTATGGGGCAGGGAAGGGAAAAAGCAGTTGTTATACAGGTGCTTTTTCAGGACTTGGGAATTATCCTGAGTGATATTACAATGACAGATGTAGACCATTTTACATCAGCATATACCATGCAGAACTTTGTGGAAGAGAGTGTGGTCTACAATGTGAACTATGGTCCATGCTTAGTGGCAAAGCCCCAGGATGACTAAATCCATTGCAGGTGATGTGCCACACTAATGAAAGATGTTTATGTGGGATGTTTTGGGAGGTGTGAGAGGTGTGGAACATGGAAATCCCTGTAATTTTTGTGTAACATTTATGTAATCTAAGCATCTTTTCAAATATAAAAAAAATAAAAATAAAAATAATGATTTATATTCAAAAAATTTTTTTGACATTTTGCCTTTCATCACTGTAATATTTGTTGTCCTATATGTACAGTTACATTTTCTTCCATTTCTTCCCCAGGGTCTTACATTTTTTCTTTTTGTCTTCAAAGAAGTTTTAGGTGACAGTAAAGTCACATACAGTATATAGGGGACTCCCATATACCCAACATCCTCCCCCTTTTCTCCCTTCCCATATTCATAACCTTTTTATCTGTGGATGGTACATTTGTTACAACTGATGTACCAAAATTGAAGCATAGCTACTAACCACAGTCAATAGTTTACATTATGGTTTACATTTCAGGCCATATACTTATATAAATTTTTGCTGAAGTTTAACATAGCCTGTATCCAACATTGCAAGATCATGCAGAACACTTCCATTGCCTCCTAAATACCCCCTTCCATCTATTCTATTCCTCCCCCATGCTCAGGGCCCACAGCGACCACCAGGTTTCACTCCTTGAAGGACAAGATTCATAGTTACTTGCAACAACACTGAGGGCTTAACAAACTGATCTGTCCTCCCCTATTAGAAACTGCCCATGCTCTCGAGAGACACCCATCCCTCTGTTTGAGAACATATGGAGCTTCCTGACGATGGGAGTCCAACTCCTTTCCGCTCATTGTGTGGGTCTCCACCCACTGATACAACACACTATGACAAAATGATTACTTGCACATTCTCTAGAAGACTGCCCCAGGTGCACCCTGTTCTGAATGTCCCCTTATCCAACACCCTAAACCAGTAATGCTTCCTTGTCATATTGCCAAAAGAACTTTCCCAACATTGCAGTTTTAACCACATACCCACCAATCCCCAGTGATCACCTGCTCCCTCCCCCAACTATCCCCCCAGTTCTATGGAACTTCAAACTCACCGTCCCCACGCTAGGTCCCTGTCATACTTGCACTGCCCAACCCAATAGCATCACTACACCCCTGTCGTATCCCTTCACTGTACAACTACTCACTTCCACCTTATCATAGATTTCATCCAATGGGTGTATGCTCACAACCTTCTCCCTTTTTATTTCCTGTAAACTTATCTTCTAGACTCTAGCTCCCTGAGTCTGCTCAATTTGCTTAATTCATATAAGACAATAACAATTAACAGACAATAACAATTGTCTTTTGATTTTGCTTATAGTGTATTTTGCCATTAGATTTTAAAGATTTCACATACTTCCTTCATAATTTCTCGATTTCCTATCTTGTTTAAAGGCTTTATTTGGATATTAAACAAATATTCTTATTTCCTTCCATAAAAGACGTGTTAAATATTTGCATTAAATAATTTTCAAGCCAAATTTCATAACTTTGGTTGAGCACAATATTTCTTTTACTGTTTCATGATCATATACATAAAACATAACATAAAGTTTAAGGAAATTATTTTCATTTATTCTATCACTTTGTAATTTTTAAAATTATATTATTGTCTTCAGAGGTTAAAAACTATAAATGTGTAAAGGAAGGAAAAGATTGAAAACCAGTGGTTTGGTGTGCCATTTTTTTCATTGTCATGAAAGTCAAGTGTTCCTATATTTATTAATATTTTTATGTAGAAACCTCATACTTGTCCCAGTTGTTTTGCACTAATCAAATGTTTTAATTTATCACTTATATAAACAAAAGCTCAGCTCTTAGAATCATATTTTCCAAAAATAATTCTATTTTCACGTAACTAAAATACATTACATATAATGAGCAAGAAAAATTGGTTATGGGTTTAAATTAAATAAAAGGCTGTTGCTATGGAGTACCATCTTAATTGCAGTATGTTTTGCCAAAGAAGGATAAAATGAAAAAAAAAAATACAAACAAAGCTGTAAGTCAGCTAATAGGTCTCAAATACGACTTACTGTTATCACCTGACAGTCTTCTTCACCTTTCTGTGAATAATGAATAATAAATAAGTGACAAATATATTGACTCTTCATTCTTGTTGATATTCTAGTTGATATTTTCTCTGTTGAGAATATTACATTTTTTTAATGAGTTCAAACTAGAAAAGGGAAAAGCCAAAAATAAATGTTCACTACTGACATTAATGCTAAAGTAGTCTAGGTCTATAAAGGCAGATATAGTTAAACTAATGTACATAAGGTAAAAAAATTCTCATATTCATATAACCCAAGTCCCTTGTTACAGTCAAACTGGGGCCTCACATGTGAAATGACCAGGTCAATGTCCTAAACCAGAGTTTAGCAAGCATTTTTCCACAAAAGGCCATACAGAAAAAACATTGGGTGCTTTTGGTTTGCATTGGATTGAATAGTGTTGCCCCCAAATTCCCATTGACCTGGAACCTCAGGATGTGACCTTATTTAGAGATAGGGTCTTTGCAGCTATAATCACTGAAGAGAATATGTTTTCTGACTGGATTAGGGTGGGACCTAAATACAATGACCGGTATCCATAGAAGGAGGCCATGTAAAGATGAAGGCAGAGATTGGAGTTATGCAGCTGCAAAGATTGCCAGAAACCACCAGAAACTAGGAAAGGAGCATGAAATAGAGCCTCCGGAAGTAAATAACTCTCTTGACACCTTTTGGACTTCAGGCCTCCTGAACTGTGAGAGAACAGTTTTCTACCATTGTAAGTCACCAAGTTTGTGGTACTTTGTTACAGCAGCCCTAGGAAGTTAATACAAGGCCACACAGTTTCTAATGCAATTTCTCGACTCTGGAGTTGGAGCACAGAAGCAGTCATAGAGAATATAAAAATGAGTGAACATGGATACATGCCAATAAAAATTTATTTATAGGAAGCAGACTGGATTCAACCCATGGGCCATAGTTTGACTCTGTCCCAAACTACTGATCTATTAAATTATTAAAGTTAGGGACTAGAACTAACATTTTGGTTCCAAGAGCTATGCTTCATCTACTCTGAGACACTGCTCTTACAATCTGAATTTGTACATGGCATCCTTATCATGGTAAACTACTGCTTTCATAGAATAACCCTAATGATTATATCATGCTTATTGATGTATAAATAATAGTAAAATGATAATAAAAAGTTCATATGATATACAGGAACTCTATATCAGGTAATATAATTAGATAATCTTGAAAGATTATTAGATTCACTCACTGGGTAAAAGTTTCTATACTGCATTCCAAATTTGATGGATATGATTCAAATTGATGCCACAAAATAGTACTGCCTTACATTTTCAGAGATACTTATGAATGATGACAATTGCAAGAGTTATATCTATGAATGTCACTGCAATTTGCTTAGATAGAAGGAACAATTATATTTGCTGCCTGTACAGACACTTTGCAATAATACATAATAGAATTGGACATGCTAGGCTTATTCTACCAAGACATTGTTGTTTTGGTTTTACTTTTCTAGATAAAATTTTAACTTAATTTTAATCTCAACTACTGTTGATGCCAACTTGGACCAATGAAAAGTTTAACACAAGCACAGATTACTGAAAACACAAGTAATATATAAATGTGATATCATAAGTATGGCTCCTTCTACTTAAAAGCTAATAAATATGAAATGATACAATGAATAAATATTTCTTTAAAATATGCATCTACCTTTCTAATGTACATAATTGAAAATATGATATGAAATGACACATCCATCTATGACAAAATAGCGAGTGCTATTATTCATTTAGTCAAATAATACTTAATGAGGAAATACTATGAGTTTGACAGTGGATTGGTTACTAAAAATCATTGAGATATTATACAAGCAATGTCCCTCTTCCATGGACCTTTAACTGGAAACATCAATAAGCTATCAAAATTATAAAATTATTAACATTTATGGTAAATGTTATAATGGAAGCAATATAACAAAGTGATTGATAAAATTTTATATGATTAGGTGATCTTAATCTTGAAAGATAAAAATGATTATATCCATTCCAAGTGTAAGGAAAAGAGAATTCCAGGTAAGAAAGTACAATTAGCAAAGTTCATGCAAAGAATCTTGGATGAAATATCCTGGCACGTTTAATGGACAAAATGAAGATTGTTGTGACTGAGGCATTGTGGGGATGGAGAGAGCATTAGTTTGGGGAGCTAGCTAGAGATTAGATACATGGTAACTCTTAAAAATCATGTTTGAAACCTGAATTTTATTCTCAGTATAACAGGAAACTACGAATGGTTTAAACAGGGGATCAACATGACCAAATTTATATTTTCCGATCCTATGTGCTACTAAGAAGAAAATGGATTTGGTGTAAAAGAGCAAGAGAGAATCATAAAAATATTTAGTAATAGCATTAAAAAAGAGTACAGGTAAGAGATAGGTAGACATGAGTTGTATCAATAGATTCAAAAGTACCCACTCATGAATTAAATGTGAGGGTTAAGGAGGGTAAGGGATCAGAATTGATGTTTAGTTTCCAGATGGATAAAAGTGAATGTTGTCCATAACTTCAAGAGATACAAATAAGTTCAGAAGTCAGAGAAGAAGAATGAGCTGGAAATATGAGTGTTATCATTATTGCACAGATGTTAATTAGATTTTGAAATAGAAAGAAGAGGAGTAGAAATTTCTGAAAGAAAGCATTTAGATGTCATTTACAGCAGATGGAATCAGTAAGGAAACTGAAAAAATGTGATGTCACATAAACCAATTATATATTTCATGAGGGTGAAAGTAGTCAATTGTGATAAATGTTGTCAAAGGTTTGAGTAAAGTGAGGGCAAAGAAATGTGTATATTGAATTTGACAATATGAAGTTCATGGGTGACCTCAAAAAATCAGTTTCAGTGGAACTGTAATGACAAACTAGAATAAAGTGAATAAGAAATACTAGAGACTTTTGTTAAAATTAAATATTTATAAACATGGAATGCATTTATTTTTACCTTCCTCTAGAAATATCACTAAAAGAGGAATAGCATATAAAAAAGCATAATAAACACCAAACAATAAAGTGAATGAAAGATTGAATAACAGTAGGATAAAATATCCTATAGACAAATATTAATTGTGTAGACATATGAACTGAAGTTATATTTCAGAGATATTGTGGGTTTGGTTCCAGACCACCACAATAAAACAAATATTGCAAAAAAGTGAATCACACATATTTTTTTAGTTTTCCACTGCACTGAAAAGTTATGTGTGCACTATATTGTAGTCTATTATGTGTGCAATAGCACACTTAAAAATGCTAACCATCATCTGAGCCTCAGCAAGGCATAAACCTTTTGCTGGTGGATCAATGTTGATGGTTGCTGACTGATTAGGATGGTGGTAACTGAAGGTTGGAGTGGCTGTGGTTTCTTTTCTTTTCTTTTTTTAATAGTAAACTTTATTTTTAGAGAAGTTTTAGATTAAAGAAAAGTTACATCAAAATTATAGGGGACTCCAAAACAAGAGGGGCTAGATGGCCTCAGAGTAAGGATCTCCAAGAGTCAGCTCTTTCTACAAGGTAGTTAGTAATTACCCAGAGCTATCTAAAGCACCTGCTTGGGGGCCCCAGGAGGCCGGAGGAGCATCCTGCAACATCCTTGAAAGAATGGAAGGAGGAATTGGTCCATCTACAGTAAGGATTCATGAATAGAGCACTCCATGCTGCAGAGGCCGATGCCTATCCTCCACTGGTGTCACAAGCTGCCTAGAAAGCTATTCTGTGGCTGGAGTTGGAAGCTCCTTTTCCCAAAAGCAAGGAAGGAAGAGACAATTGTCTACTGACTTCAGCTACTGATTAGTAAATTCATCTGGCTAAAGTATAATCCTAAGAACAGATAAAGTTTGAAATTGTGCAAGTCAGAAAAAGGACTGTAAACCCCATTTTAATTTCCACACCTAGCATGAGGGGAAGCAGGGTTGATTGAAAATCACAATGACAGTAGGGACTGGCTTCTTCCCACCAAGATTGGATTGTAGCTCCAGCCTAAGCTCCAGCCCCACCTCTGGCAAAGAAGAAGATGGGGAGACCTGCACCAGTCTCTCTGGGTAATTGTATGTGTTTTCAGCCAGCACAGACTGAATAGTCGGATAGCTGGGGCTCCATTCTCATCCCCCAATAGTATAGGAGGAGAGCTGTGTTTTCTTAGCATCTCTGGGCAACTGCAGGTGCTTTTGGCCTGCATAAAATGATTTGTCGAGGGCCTTCAATTCCATTCCCAGACCCATAGGATAAGAAGAGGCTGGTGTTTCTTTATCCTCTCTGGGCACCTGCAGTCATTTTTGGCCAGCACAGACTGAATAGTTAGACACCTGGGGCTCCATCACAGCATCCTAATAAGAGAGGAGGAGACCTGTGCCCTCAGCTTCTCCAGGCAACTGCAGGTGCTTTTTGCCTGCATAGACTGGATACTCAGACACCTGTAGCTCAATCTTCATGCCCCATTAAGATAGGAGTGAAGCTCTGTTCCCTCATCCTCTCTGGGCAATGCAGCCACTTTTGGCCCACACATACTGGTTTGTTAAAAGCCTGGGACTCCACACCCCCTTAGGATAAGAGGGAGCTGGTGATTCTTCAGCCTATCTGGCCAATTGCAGGTGCTTTTGGCCTGCACAAACTGGACTATTGGGTGCCACCCTCACCTCAGTAAGACAATAAGGATGCATAGTCTCCTCAGCCCCTCTGGGAAACTGCAGGTACTTTTGGCCCATACAGACTGAATAGTTGGACACCTGTGGCTCCAATTCCACCCCCCCAATATGATAGGAAGGGAGCTGTGATTCAACATCTCCAGGAAATGGTAGGTATTTTTGACTTGCACAGACTGGACTGTAGGGTGCCTGTGGTTCCACCCCCACCCCCAATAGGATAGGACAGGAACTGTGTTTTCTCAGCCTCTTATGGCAACTGCAAGTGCTTTCAGGTCATACAGATTAGATTGTTGAGCACTCCAGATGGTCTATACCCATCATGGCAGGGAGGAAGGGGCTGGTGCTTATCAATCTACCTGGGTAACTGCAGTCAGTATTGACCTGCATGATATTGTTTGCTGCCCACAACTGCAGCTCCATCCCCACCCAAGGCAGTCTCCCTATGCAACCAAAGATGGTCTTGGGCTGCACAGCTTGGATTATTAAACATAGCAAGGCTCCATCTCTACCCCTGGTGGAAGAGAATGGTGGGTGAATTTTCATTGGTTACAGGGGCAACACAGGCAACATCAGCCTCCAGACCTTAAAGTATCAAATACATCCTACTACACAACCAGCAAGAGAGGAAGGGAGGGAAAAAGTCATAAATTAAAGAAAGAAACTGAGTCCAAAATAAAAGAATAAATACTTCTAGCAAGCCTGATACCAAGATACCAACAAAAAATTACAGTCAATAACAAGAATCAGGAAGATACAGCCCAATCAAAAGAACAAGATTAGCCTCCAGATGACATAAAGGAGTTGAGACAACTAATCATAGATGATCAAACATATTTCCTTAATAAATTCAAGGATATGGCTATAAAGATTAAGGATAGTAAGAAAACACTGGGTGAGCACAAAGAAGAACTTGAAAGCATACATAGGAAAACAGCAGATTTTATGAGTATGAAAGAAATGATAAAGAAATTAAAAATACACTGGAAGCATATAACAGCAGATTTGTGGAGGCAGAAGAAAGATTAGTAACTTTGAAGTCATGGCTTCTGAAAGCAAACATATAAAAGAACAGATGAAGAAAAGAGTGGAAAAAATTGAACAGGATCTCAAGGAACCAAATGACAGCAATATACATGAAAACATACAAGTCATGGGTGTCCCAGAAGGAGAAGAGAAGGGAAAAGGGGCAGAAGGAATATTTGAAGAAATAATGGTAGAATATTTCCCAACCTTAATGAAGGACATGGATATCCATGTCCAGGAAGCGCAATGTACTACCACCCAAATAAATCTGAATAGACTAGTTCTGAGACATATACTAATCAGAATGTCAAATGCCAAAGAAAAAGAGAGAATTCTGAGAATGACAATGCATCACTTAAGGGATACTCAATAAGATTATATGCCGATTACTAATCAGAAAGCATGGAGGCAAGAAGAAAGTGTTATGATATATTTAAGATACTGCAAGAGAAAAACTGACAGCCAAGAAACATATCTGGCAAAACTGTCTTTCAAAAATAAGGGCAAATTTAGAATATTCATAGATAAACAGAAACTGAGAAAGTTTGTAACCAAGAGACTGACTTTACAGGAAATACTAAAGGGAGTGAAACAACCTGTAAAGAAAAGACAGGAGAGAGAGGCTTGGAAGAGAGTCTAGAAATCAAGATTATATTAGTAAAAGTAACTAAAAGTGTCAAAAAAGTGGTGAAAATAAAATATGACAGATAAATCCCAAAGGTCAAAATGGGTGAAATAAGCACGACTTTTAGAGTAATAACATTGAATGTTAATGGATTAAGCTCCCCAATCAAAAGACACAGATGTGGAATGGATAAGAAAATATGAGCAATCTATATGTTGTCTACAAGAGCCACACCTTAGACCCAAGGATACCAATAGATTAAAAGTGAAAGGCTGAAAATGATATTCCATTTATGCAGTATCAAAAAAAAAATCTGAAGGAGTTATACTTATTATCAGATGAAATAGACTTTCAAAGCAAAACAGTTATTAGAGACAATGAAGGACATTTTATATTTTAAAAAGGGGGTAATTTACCAGGAAGAAATAACAATCATAAATGTTTATGAACCTAACTAGGATGCCCCAAGACACATGAGGCAAACACTGGCAAAACTTATGGAAGAATAGATATCTCTACAATAATAGTTGGAGACTTCAGTATACCACTATCAGCATTGGATAGCATATGATAATTGGACTAAACATAATAAACATATACAGAACATTGCACCCCAAAACAGCAGGATATACATTCTTCTTAAGTGTTCATGGATCGTTCTCCAGGATAGACAATATGTTGGGTCACAAGGCAGATCTCAATAAATTCAACAAGATCAAAATTATAAAAAGCACTTTCTCTGATCACAATGGAATAAAGTTGGAAATCAAGCAGAGGTGTAAAAAGGGGAAATTAACAAAAATATGGATATTAAATAACACACTCTTAAATAATCAGTGGGTCAAATAAGAAATTGAGATAGAAATCAAAAAATATCTTGAGGTGAATGAAAATGAGAACCTAGCATGTAGGAACCTATGGGAAGCAGCAAAGGCCATTCTGAGAGAAATTTATAGTCCTTAATGCTTACATTAAAAAAGAAGAAAGAGCTAAAATGAATGACCTAACTACAGAGCTGGAGAAATTAGAAAAAGAACAGTAAACTATTCCCAAAGCAAGTAGAAAAAATGAAACAACAAAGATCAAAGCAGAAGTAAATGAAGTTGAGAACCAAAAACAGTAGAGAATATTAACAAAACTAAAAGCTGTTTCTTTGAGATAACATTTGACAAACTCTTAGCTAAACTAACACAGAAAAAAGGAGAGAAGATCCATATAAATAAAATAAAAATGAAAACAGGGACATTATAACTTACCTCACAGAAATAAAAGAGATCATAAGCTAAACGACGAAGAACTGCATGCCAACAAACTAGACAATGTAGATGAAATGGAAAAATTCCTCGGAACGTACAAACAACCCCCACTGACCCTAGAAGAAATAGAAGACCTCAACAAACCAATCATAAGTAAAGAGATTGAAACAGTCATCAAACACTCCCCAAAATGAAAAGCCCAGGTCCAGATGGTTTCACAGGTGAGTTCTACCAAACATTTAAAGAAGAATTATAACCAATCTTACTCAAGTTCTTTCAAAAAACAGAACAAGAAGGAATGCTACCAAACTCATTCTATGAAGCCAATATCACTCTAAAACCAAAGCCAGATAAAGATATTATGAAAAAAGAAAATTACATCCCCATTACCCTAATGAATGTGGATGCAAAACTCCTCAACAAAATACTTGCTAATCAAATCCAAGAACACATTAAAAGGTTTATACATCATGATCAGTGGGGTTTATACCAGTCATGCAAGGATTGTTCAACACAAGAAAATTAATTGGCATTATACATCCCATTAATAAATCAGAGAAGAAAAATCATATGGTTCTATCAATTGATGCAGAAAAGGCATTTGAGAAAATACAGGATCCTTTCTTGATAAAAATATTATAAAAGATAGGAACTAAAGGCAATTTTCTCAAGATGATAAAGGCCCTAAATGAAAAAGCCACAACTAACATTGTACTCAATGGTGAAAGACTGGAAGCTTTCCCATTGATATCAGAAAGAAGACAAAGATGTCTACTGTCAACATTGTCCAATATAGTGCTAGAAGTACTAGCTAGAGCAATCAGGCAGGAAAAAGAAATAAAAGTCATCCAAATTGGAAAGGAAGAAGTAAAACTTTTGCTATTTGCAGATGACATAATCCTATACCTAGAAAGTCCCAAAAAATCTACAACAAACTGCAAGAGCTAACAAATGACTTCAGCAGAATGGCAGTATAAGATTATATGGAAAAATTAGAAGTGTTTCTATAGACTAATAATTTGCAAGTAGAGGTGGAAATCAGGAAAAAAAAATTCCATTTACAATAATGACTAAAAGAATCAAATATTTAGGAATTAATTTAACCAAGGACATAAAGCACTTTTATTTAGAAAACTGCAGCATTTTGCTAAATGAAATTTTAAAAGACTTATAAAAATGGAAAAATATTCCATGTTCGTGGGTTGGAAGACTAAATATTGTTAAGGTGTCAATTCTACCCTAATTGATATACAGATTCAATGCAATCCTGACAAAAATTCCACCAGCATTTTTTGAAGAAATGGAAAACACAATTATCAAAAATATTTGGAAGGGTAAGTGGGCCCAAATAGCAAGAAAAATTTTAAAAAGGAAGAACAAATTGGGAGGACTCTCATTTCTGGACTTTAAATCATATTACTTTGCTACAGTGCTAAAAATAGCATGGAACTGGCATAAAGTTAGACACATTGATCAATGGAACCAAACTGATGCTTCAGAAACAGACCTTCACATATGTAATAAAGTAAATTTTAACAAAGCTGCCAAAACCACTGTCCTGTGGCATAACAGTCTCTTCAACAAATTGTTCTGGGAGAACTGTATATCCATAGCCAAAAGAAAGAAATAGGACCTCTATCTCACACCTTATACTAAAATTAACTCAAAAGGGATAAAAATCCTAGCCATAAAATTTAAAACCATAAAGCTCCTAGAAGAAAATGTAGGGAAAAATCTTCAAGAATTGGTGGTAGGTGGTGCATTCTTAAACCTTACACAAAGCACGAACAATGAAAGAAAATATGGATAAATGGGACCTCCTCAAACTTAAACACTTTTGTAATTCAAAGGACTTAGTCAGGAAGGTGAAAAGGCAGTCTAGTCAATGAGAGAAAGTATTTGGAAACCATATATATGATAAGGGTTTGATTTACATTCTATATAAAGAGATCATGCAATTCAACCATAAAAAAACAAGCAATCCAATTAAAAAATGTGCAAAAGATTTAAAGAGAAATTTCTTCAAAGGGAAAATACAAATGGCCTGAAAGCACATGAAAAAATGTTCCATATCACTAGCTATTAAGGTAAAACAAAACAAAATGACAACGAGATATATCACATCACATAGAATGGCCATTATTAATAAAGAAAGTAAGTGTTGGAGGGATGTGAAGAAATAGGAACACTCCTTCACTGTTTGTGGGAATGTAAAATGGTGCAACCTCTGTAGAAGACAGTTTGGCAGTTCCTCAGGAAGCTAAATATAAAACTGCCATATGGTTCAGTAATTCCTCTACTAGGAATATTTCCAGCAGAATTGAAAACTGTGACATGAACAGACGTCTGTACACCCATGTTCATAGTGGCTTTATTCACAAATGCCAAAATATGGAAGGAACCCAAGTGCCCATTAATCAATGAATGGATAAACAAAATATGATCTGTGAAGTGGATGTGGCTCAAGCTGTTGGGCACCCACCTACCACATGGGAGGTCCTGGGTTTAGTTCCCTGTGCCTCCTAAAGAAGACGAGCAAGACAGTGAGCTGACGCAAGGAGGTGATGCAACAAGGAGACACAATGAGAAGATGCCATGAGAGACATAATCAGGGAGTGGATGTGGCTCAAGCTATTTGGTCCCTCCTTCCCATATGGGAGGTCCTGGGTTCAGTTCCTGGAGACACAGAGGGCACACAATGAACAGACACTGAGAGCAGACAGTGAGCACAAACAACAAAGTGGGAGAGGAGAAATAAGTAAATAAATCTATAAAAAGAAGTGGTCTATACATACAATGGAATGTTATGCTGCTGTAAGAAGAAATGAAATTGGGGCCTATGTGATGATATGGAAAAAACTTAAAGACATTATGCTAAGTGAAATAAGCCAAAAGGACAAATATTGCATGGTTTCACTAATATGAACTAAAGATGAAGAATAAATATATGGAGTTAAAACCTAGAGTATAGGTTATTAGGAATAAGAGGAAGCCTGAGAAGGTGTACTGATGCTTAATGTATGTAGAAGTTTAATTAACTTGACTGTAAAAATATGGGAATGGAGAGAGTTGATGGTAACACATTATAGTGAGTAGAACTACTGCAGCTGGTCTACAAATGGGATTATGGCTGAAAAGGGTAGTCCAGGGATTTAAATTTCAATTGAAAGAAAGCTAGAGAATAATCTAGGGACTGAATAACATAGTGAACCCAGAGGTGGATGAGTTTGTGGTTAATAGTACAAATACAACAGTGTCTTTCTATGAGCTAG
This sequence comes from Cabassous unicinctus, assembly GCA_029593785.1. Taxonomy (NCBI): domain Eukaryota; kingdom Metazoa; phylum Chordata; class Mammalia; order Cingulata; family Chlamyphoridae; genus Cabassous; species Cabassous unicinctus. The sequence goes on along the minus strand of JAQZBX010063675.1, from coordinate 2,920 downwards.
AACAAATGTACAACACTATTGCAAGGTGGTAAGAAGGTGAAGAAGCATGGGAAAAATACAGTTAATGTAACCTATGGACTATAGTTAACAATACTGTAATATACTTGCATCAATGCCAAAGATGTACTGTGTTAATAATGGGGGGCGGTATGGAAAAAAATAAACCAAATGTATGCTATAGACCATAGTTAGTTGTAATAATCTGATGATATTATTTTATAATCTGTAAAAAATGTTTCACAACAATGTATTCTGTTGGTGGAGGAGTGTTGTATGTATGGGAATTCCACAAATGTGCATGATTGTTTTGTACATTCACAACCTCTCTAATAAAAGTATATTAAAATTAAAAAAAAAAAAAACTGTCATGGATTCCCATATACCCCCCCATGCACACACTTTTCCAGATTAATTTATTTTATTTTATTTTACTTTTAACATGACAATTTCTCTGATTTTATTTTTTGAGTCCTGGCTACAATTATAAATAGGAAACATTTCTGTTGAGATTTCCCAAGGATTACTTAAACAGTTTAGATGGTTATAAAGTTTTAAACTACAGTTTCTGAAAATACTAAAATAATCCCTCTTAACATTCTTGTGCCTGAGGCCTTGCAGAATCACTTCCTCTTGATTCTGCAGCAGGGCCTGGGCCCTGACATGATGAAGCAGAAGAGAGAGCCTGGAGGAAGATGCCAGCTGTGCAGAACCTGGAGGGGTGTGGTAGGAGGGAGACGCAAATGTCCCAAATAGCTCCCTACACAGGCAGCTTCATCTTGTCACCAGAGAGAACAGGGACTCACACTAAAGCAGACATATTTCCTCTGGGGAACTGGACCTTTCAGGAGGGCACTTGGGCTCCCAACATACTGTATCCATTTGATAATCTGATATGATAGTTGAAACAGAGTTTCTGGGCCCATTAAATCATGTTGGGAATTTCCCCTTATCTCTCTCTCTCTCTTTTTTTTTTTAGTGTTGTAGTTCCACAAACCACCCTACTATTAACACCTTGTACAGGTATTAGTAGTATATTTATTACAGTTCATGAGAGAACATTCTCATATTTGCACCATTAACCAATAAAACAACAACTAAGTTTGTCATATAGATTAACTCTTCCTTTTACAAAAGATTCATCTTAGCATATGATACTGTTTGATAGCATTTTACCCACAGTAGAGCTTCTTTCAAAATTGGAGGCAATCCTCTGAAACCCTGTTTCTGCTTTATCAATTAAGTTTGTGTAATATTCTAAATCTTTCATTGTAATTTTCAAAAATGGTCACGCATCTTCACCAGGAATAGACTCCATCTCAAGGAACAAATTTGTTCATACATAAGAAGCAATTTCTCATGTCTTAAAGTTTTATCATAAGATTTTAGCAATTCAGTCACATCGTCTGGCTCTACTTCTAATACTACTTCTACTGTTATTTCCACCACACCTGCAGTTACTTCCTCCACTAAAATCTTGAACCCCTCAAAATCATCCTTGAGGGTTGTAATCTACTTCCTCCAAATTCCCATTAATGTTTATATTTTGACCTCTTCCCATGAATCATGAATGTTCTTAATGACATCTAGAAGGCTAAATCCTTTCCAGAAGGTTTTCAATTTACTTAGTCCAGGTCCATCAAAGGAATCACTGTCTATGGCAGCAATAGTCTCACAAAATGTATTTCTTTAATAGTAAGACCTAAAAGTCAAAATTGCTCCTTATTCCATGGGCTGCAGAATGTATGTTGTGTTACCAGGCATAAAAAACAACATTCATCTCATTTTATATCTCCATCAGGGCTCTTGGGTGTCCCAGTGCATTGTGAATGAGCAGTTCTATTTTGAAAGGAATCTTTATTTTCTGAGCAGTAGTTTTCAAAGAATGCTTACAATATTCAGTAAACCATGTTGTAAATAGAAGTACTGTCATCCAGGTTTTGCTGTTCCATTTATAAAGTACAGAAAGAGTATATGTAGTGTAAGTTTTAAGGACCCTAGGATTTTCAGAATGGTAAATGAGCCTTGGCTTCAACTTAAAGTTACCAGCTGCATTAGCCCCTAGCAAGAGAGTCATCCTGATCTTTTAAACTTTGTAGATAGGCATTGACTTCTCTCTAGCTATGAAATTCCTAGAGGGCATCTTCTTCCTATATAAGGCTGCTTCATCTACATTAAAAATCTGTTGTTTAATGTAGCCATCCTCATTAATTTTCTTAGCTATATCTTCTGGATAACTTTTTCCAGTTTCTACATCAGCCCTTGCTGCTTCACCTTGCAATTTTAGGTTATGGAGGCGTCTTCTTCCCTTGAACCTCACTAACCAACTTCTGCTAGCTCAAAATTTTCTTCTGCCATTTCCTTGACTCTCTCAGCCTTCATAGAATTGTAGAGAGTTAAGGCCTTCCATTAGGCTTTGGCTTAAGGAAATGTAGTGGCTGGTTTGATTTTCTACCCCTCCTAAAACTTTCTCATATCATCAGTAAGGGTGTTTTGCTTTCTCATAATTTCTGTTTTCACTGGAGTAACACTTTTATTTATCTTCAAGAACTTTGCCTTTGCATTCACAACTTGACTATGTTTTCGGAGTTAAGTGGTCTACCTTTTGACCTGTCTTGGCTTTTGGCATGCTCTCCTCACTAAGCTTAATCAGTTCTAGCTTTTGATTTAAAGCTGACTCTTCCTTTCATTTGATCACTTGGAGAACATTGCAGGGTTATCAATTGTCCAAATTTCAATATTGTTATGTCTCAGAGAATAAGGAGGCCTGAGGAAAGAGAGAGACTTGGGGACAAGGCCAGTCATTGGAGCAGTCACAACACACACATTTATGAATTAAGTTCACCACCTCATATGGAAATGATTCATGGCACCCCAAAACAATTACAATAGTAACATCAAAGATCACTGATCACAGGTCATC
>JAQZBX010063674.1:0-16649 GCA_029593785.1 Cabassous unicinctus | reverse complement strand
TTAATCACATTTACGATATTGTGCTACCGTCACCACTATCCATTACCAAAACTTGTCCATCAAAATTGTTTCTTTTGAAGCATAAAATTCACACAGAAAAATGCACAGATCTTAATTGAAGTTATATCGTTTTTTTTTTTCTTCAAATGAGCGCCTTCATGTGACCAGCATCTGGATCAAGAAACATTACCAGCGCTTGCAAGCCCCTTGGGCTTCCTTCTAGTTACTCTTCCAAAGGATAGCCACCAGCCTGACTAGTTTTCCTGATTTTAATCACCTTAGTCTTGAAGCTCTTGAGCTGCAGGGTCCTTCCATAGTAAGTACCTCGTGTAGCTTCGGGACTGACCCAGCCGTGCCAGAGCTGCCAGCAAAGAATGTGGCTACTTGGGAGAGGAAAATAAAACTCTCATCCTCGCATTTGTGACCAAGGCAAAGGGCACTTGTCCTTGATGTTAATACCTGACTTTTCTTGAATATTTTGTGTGTGCCATCACTATACTAAACCCTTCATGGGAGGCATATTGTCGTTTGAGCCTCACAATAGCCAATGAGAGGGAACTGACACTCCCAATTTTGGGTTAAGGGGAAAAGCTCAGCAAACTTAATAGGATCATTCCAAGACTTGGTTCTTCCATGCAGCCCAGAGCTCAATGCTCTGCCTTGCACATAGTATTGCTAGCTGTCAAATCATGTCAGCGTAAAATGGCAGTCATAGGCCACCTGACTAATAGCTCATGTCCCAGGTGCTGCTCCCTTTACTTGCATTTCTCATTTAATCCTCATGACAATCCTGTGGAAAATAGATTATCACCATTTTGCAGACAAGGAAACTCAGGCTCCTTCAGTCATAGGAAGTGGTTCAGTAACTCCCTCAAGGTCACACCATGAGTGGCAGAATCAGTACCTAAATCTAGATCTTTCCAATTCCAAAGCCAGGTTTCCCATCCATTCTACTTGATGGTCATTTTTCCCTGCTTCTCCATTGTTAAAACTACATTCACATTTCCCCCTTTGACCTCTTACACACAGAGCAAATGTTAGAGATGAAAGCACTATTATCTGCTAGGCCCTTTCCCTTGCTAGATAACTCTGGGTTTCCCCCTTGGCAATATAGTTGAGAGACTCACAGTTACTAGCGAAGAAGTTGCTTTCCTTTGAAACTGCATAAGTATAATAGTTCCAAGAAAAAAGGAACCATTTTGAATGTAAACAGTAATTGGCCTTGATAGACCGTTTTATCTAATAAGCAACAAAGAGCCTTTGAAGGAAATCATGTATCTGTACTTTTCCAGATCACTTTCTTCCTAGCTGCCTTTCTTATTTATGAAGTGAGGGGAAGGGATCGGAGCCATTGAGCTGGTTACTAAAAATGCAGATGGAGCTGGACATCCTATAACTTGACGCTGTTTGCACGTTGGGGGACCTTTTCATGCCGTGTGTTCCCACTGCGGCAGACGGTGTGGATGAACACCGGTTCTGTGTCACCTGCTCCATACCTGCCTGCCCAGTTATGGACAGCAACCCGCTGAACATCCAGACCCGGGGGTGCAGTCTTCAGGCAGCGACAGTCCTGAATCCAACTTCTGTCAGAGATGCCGCCAAGCGCTACCCTTGGTAAAGCTAAGTACCTTTCCTGCCTTTAAAAAGAAGGCACTAATTTGAATGAATAGTTCCCTATTTCTAGAAACACAGGCACCATTTCACTCTCTTTGGACATAATGCCATGGTGGGAAATATATTAGCTTTAGGAACTTCAGTGTTTACTGGAATAGAATGTTTTTGTGAATAGCTATGATTGTTAAGACAAAAAGATATTTAGGAGGCTTACAGCATAGGTCCTGGATGCTTAATCCCTTTACCCATTTTCTCTATTCTGGGTTTGCCAAATTCCCTGAGAAAGATCTGTAAAATAATGAAATTCACTTTACTGACGTGGGAAGACCAATAACCAGAATCTTAAAGATTCTCCTGTTTTTCAGAAGTTGGAACTGAGCTGTGTGTTCTCTTTTCTTTGGGCTGCTGCTTAAATCTGTTGGCATCACCTCTCTGTAGCTAAAGGTGTGGACAGGCAAGAGGTTAAAGTAAACTGTACCCCAGAACTAGCTAAGAAAGCAGTTCCCCCAGGTCCTAGGAATCAGCAGTGCCAGTAGGGAGCTGAGGGTAGGGGTATAGGGGCCATAGGTTGGCAGTCCCTTGCAGACAACCAGGAATCACTTCTGTTTCACCAGAGATCCAGAGATTTCTTTGGTGAACAATCAAGCATTTTCTGAAAGGCCATGTGGCAAAGTGGCTAAGAGCAAAGCTTTGGAATCAGGATTTGAATCTGGCTTTGCTGCTTGTCGTGGACTGAATTATGCACCCCAATTCAGACATGCTCTTGGTCTTGAATCCGCATTCCCATGGGTGTGAGGACATTTAGTCCTCACAACAAGCCTATGAGGTAGTTAACTTTTTTTTTTTTTTTTTGAGGTACTTGGCCCCGGGATTGAACCCCAGACCTTCTATATGGGAGGCTGACGCTCAACCACTGAGCTACACTGGCTCCCCTGGTGCTATTTTAATCCTCATTTTGTGGTTGAGGGACTTGAGACAGAGAGTTGAAGTCACTAGTCTAAGGTCACCTAGCTCGTAAATGGCTCAGAGCCTAGGTGGTCTCTCCAGAGCTCCTGCTCCCATTCACCAAGCTGTGCAGTGAGGTGTATGAAGCACAGGGCTGGCCACAGTGAATGCCCAGTTTATGAAGTGTCCCTACCAGCTGCTCCCAACTGCGTACTTCCTGTCCTGAGAGAGTAGTTTGAGTGCCAGATCCTAAGAAGTTCACCAGACAGATTCAGGAAGCTGGTTTAGCACCAACATACTATGAAGGAAAGCTGCTGCTTTTACTACTTTCTGCTAGTTGTTGCCCATCCTGGTTATCCTGACCAGTGACTTCTGTTATATAGTGAGACTCTGACCCATCCTTAGAGACCATGCTAAGCGTCAACCTCTGCAAATGGGCTGTGACTGCCCTGTATGCTGGGTTGAGAAGGATTCTGAGGCTCAAGACCAGGTAGAGTAGAAAGGAGTGGACTAATCGATTTGTTTTGTCTGCCATCGACAGGGGAGCTCATGTGTTTGCCATCCCTGATTGTTTGACCCCTTCATTTTGAAGATGAAAACTAAGGCCCAGAGATGTTTAATGACTTGTCCGAGGTCATGTGGCCAGTTATGGGCAGTGCCATGGCTAGAACACGGTTGTGCTCAAACATTTGAGTACCCACTTGTGTCAGGCTCTGTCCTGGGAAACGTCGAGAATGACCCATTTGATGACCTGGCTCATTCATTGTCTCAGTGGGCTCCTCTTGGCCCCTGTGCCTGCTGTGGAGGTAATGGGGGATCCTGGGTTCATAATGTTGGCTCGGACGCTATCTCTGTGTGCCTCAGAGTTAGGGTCTACTCATCCTCATGTGTCCGGGGCTTTCCCTGTTATATCCCTGAAAGTCCTGCGTCCCAGGATCTCCCTCAGACCCAGACAAACTGGGACAGCTGGGTCACCCCCCTCAGTCTCCTCTGTAAAACGGGTAGGAGAACTGCCTCTTTCCCAAAGGGTTGATTTGTGGCTTAAATGATTTATTAGGGTTAAAGTACTTAGAAACTGTATCTGGGGCATTGTAAGCCCTCCATGTTAGTTGTTTACTGTTGTTAATATGTTTGTTATGTAGGGAGGGAAGAGTCACCACCACAGAATGAGTCCCTGAAGAACTTCACTCTCATCCCAAAGGAGGAGGAGAACCTGGCCATGATCATCTCTGATCACCTGTAGCCATTGTTTGTGATGTAAGTAATAAATAATCCTGAGCTTGAGGCCATTGCACTCCATTCGAATGACATTTTTTGAGCATCTTTTGCATGCTAGGTAGTGTCCTAGGCTCTTTTGGGGAAGCCAGAGATATAAAAAGGCACAGTTCCTCCCCTCTAGGACCAGTGGGCATTGGCAGTCGTGTTTGTCAGTAATTCCAGTTCAGTGTAGAAGGAGCTACAATCAAGGCATGAACAGTGGGACTGGAATGTGGGAGATAGAGATAATAGCAGCTAACATTTATTGAGAAGGTGGTTAAGTGCTTCGTGTGTATCATCTCATTTATTATTTATCATAACCCTGTGAGGTTATTATGTATCTGTATTTTACAGATTAGGAAACTGGTGTTTAGAGAGGTTAAGTAACTTGCCTCAAAGTTTACCCAAGGAGGTCTTATTGACCCAGGAACTAGAGACAGAGAGGTTAAGTAACTTGTCCAAGGTCACAAGTACTTTATTGGCTTTACATACGAGTTAGTTTATGAATACTTTCAGGAGCCCACCAGAATGCTACCGACATTTTTAAAAAAAATAGCTTTATTGAAATATAATTCACATACCATACAATTCAGCATTTTAAAGTATACAATTCAGTAGTTTTTAGTATATTCACAGATATGTCCAACCATGACCACAGTCAGTTTTAGGACATTTTCACCCCATCAAAAACAAGCCCTGTACCTTTTAGCTACCACTCCCCACCACCCAGCCCCTCGTTTTCCACCCCACTCTAAGCCTCCACTAATAAAATCGACATTCTTATTAACCACTGATGTTTTACAGTTTCTTCTGGGAGAAAATAAAATTTGAGCGTGGCCTGAAAGCCAGGCAGGCCTTGAACAGGCTCCGTGGCCAGGAATGGGAATTCCACACAGAAGAGGGACAGTATAGGGCATGTTTAAGGAGTCAGATGAGAATGTGTGGCCTGGGTCCTTTCTCCAACAGTCAATTTGGATGAAGAAGCTTTGAACTTTGCAATCATTTTGCTTACCTGCACAGTATCTTTTTGTCCTGCCACACCTCTGGCTCACCTTCCTTTTCCATTCTGCCTCTCTCCTTTCTACGCCCCTTCCCTGGACCAACCCCACCTTGCTTGCCCCTCCTTCCCCCTCTCATATAGTCAGTGCAGTGGCTTGTGGCTGTGAAGTCTTACAGTGAAGCTTTCCAATTTCACACTTACATGCTCCTGAAAGTATTCGTAAACTAACTCATATGTAAACCAATAAAGGGCAGCAGCATACATTCTGTTAGACAGTAGTTTTGTTTGACTCCCTTTCTTCTGCTTAGGTCACGTCTTTTCCCTCAAACATGGCACTTTGACCTTACCAGAAGTGGAAGCTTACAGCAATCCAAGCATGGTGAAACTCTAAGAATATTAGGAATAGTGATGGTTGAGAGTTCACACCTCTTGAGCACCTACTATGCGCCTGCTCGAGTGCTAAGTCCTTTTCATATGTTACCTTATTTAATACACTAAACAACAACATGAGGTGAGTTTTAGTTACGCCATTTTACAGATGAGAAAATTGAGGCTCGGAGTGAGGAGTGCTCACCTCCATAGCATGTTCCTACATCTCCTTTCCCCATTAGCTTTCCCCATCCTAACATAGACTGCCAAACCTTAAAGGGCACTGAGTTATCATCTGAGCCAGCCCCCTCCATTTTTACCTCTGTAAACAGACTCTGAGAAGGGAAGGAAAGTGCCTAAGATCTCACAGCTGATTAACATTAGAGCAGGCACTAGAATCCAGGTCTCTCCGCTCTTGATTGGAATCAATGATCAAACAGAAAAAAACCTGTCTTTAGATTGAAGACGGATTTGAATTTCAAATCTTGAGACTTGGATTCGAATTTCAGCTGTGCTACTTACTAGTTGCATGATCTTAAGCAAGTCACATAACCTGTCTGGGCTCCACTTTCCTCATCTAGGATATGAGGATAATGATAGTAGCTATCTCAGATTAATGAGGTCATGTAAGCAAAGCAGCCAGTACAGTGATCATCAGGCTTGAAGTAAGATTTACGCTACTATAGAGCTTTAGAAAAGGGACCCCACACTGCCGACTGCCCACTTGGGAGAGCATTGTTATCTCAGGGGTTAGGTATCCCATCTCCTGCCCCACCTGCTCAGGTCCCATCATGCCTTGAGGCTAAAGCCCATCTCACCCTTCCAAGGGTGCCCCTGACCAGGGCAAGCCAACACAGAAGCCACTAGCCACAAACCTTGACAAATTCAAGATGAGTGGATGTCCAGGCATCTGTTCTCTACCTTACCAAAGCCCCCTGGCTGTGTTGAGAAGCTCACTGGGCTGTTGAGTTTAAGACAGGGGCTGGGTTTTTTCTTCGTATCCCAGGGACTGGTATACTGTAGGTGCCCATGAATGCTTATTGAATGAGTGAATGGTTAGCTGCTGCCTCGTCACTTCTTATTGCAGCATATTAATTTCCCTAAAAAAATCAAAGTAACAGATGTGCAGTTAAGAGTCAAGTGGTTCTACGAAGTTGGCCACAAAATGTTGTTGTCTCCTTCTCCCCCCTCCCAGAAGCAACCGTTTTCACCTCGTTTAGCTGATTATTTTGGTATTTAGCTTCTGTCTCTAAATAAGCTATTTATTAATAATGATACATTTTTCATTTCCAGGCATTGTCTATTAACTTCCCACTGTGGAAAGTCATCCCCCTCTCTCCCAATATAGTTACTTCTTAATTTTGAGTATGTTAATACTCAGTGTTACATTATTATGACTATATAAACTATATAAACGCTAGTCACAACCCAGCCACGTTGTAGACTATGATTGTTTTTTCTTTCTTTGACAGCTTTCCCCCCACCAGGAGTTAATAATTGTCTTGGATTGTTTAGTTTTTTTGTTTTTTTTGGCTTAGTTTTTTATGCACTTATTAATAATTCAACCTCAAACTCTTCACCAAGTATCTGAATTCCTCCTAAGACATTCAGATGCATCAGATAGTCCGTCAGTTTCATCACCCCAGATAGCCTCCTCCCTGGGGATCCCTGACTTGCAGCCTGCACTGCTTGAGCCCCTGGCCTGCCTCACAGCCGTCACTCTGGGGTCTCCCTTCACCACCATGCTGGAGTTCGGATCTCCCATTTCCTGTTTCTCTTGTCTTCCTTTTTCTTAGGTTTACCCCCCATTTTGGTGGAGCACATCTTCCACCAATTCCCTGAGCGTGATCAAAAATATCTTCGGGGGCAGATGTGGCTCAAATGGTTGGGCGTCCGTCTCCCTATGGAGGGACTTGGTTTGAACCTTGGGACCTCCCGGTAAAATAAAGAAAAATAGAGAAGACGCGTGGGCGTACCAGGCCCCGCCAAGCTACGCAACAAGATGATGACGTAATAGGAGAGTGTCCAAGACAAGACCCCTGAAAAACCAGAAACTGAGGTGGCGCAGGTGGCAGAATGCCTCTCTCCCACACCAGAGGTCCCCAGATCGAGTCCTGGTGAAGACAGGAGGAGAAAGATGAGAAGAGAGGGCAGGAAACAGACACAGAGAATTGCCCAGGAAATGGATACACACAAACAAAAAGCAGCAAATGGGTGGGGGTGGGGGGTTAAAAACGAATTGATATTTTAAGATATCTTTAAAAAATATATATCTTCATTCTCTTCTCTCACTTTATTGATAGTTTAGCTGGTATGACTTTTTTTTTTTTTTACTGTTTAAATTCTTTTAATTAAATGAAATATGCTAAATTAAACAGATCAGTGCATTTTAAAAACTTAAGTGTGATTTATTTATTGTAGTTTTATGCTTTTTTATATTTTACATTGTTTTATTGTGGTAACACACACATCTATTTAACATAGAATTTGCCATTTTAACCATTTTTAAGCGTATGATTCAGTGGCATTAATTAAATTTACAATGTTGGGCTGCCATCAACACCATCCAAAATGTTTTCATCACCCAAAATAAAAACTCTACCCATTAAGCAATGACTTCCCTTTGCCTCTCCCCCCAGCCCCTGGTAACCTCTAATGTACTTTCTGTCTCTATGAGTTTGCTTTTTCTATGTATGTCATATAAACGGAATCATACAATATCTGTTATGTCTGGCTTATTTCACACAGAATAATGTTTCCAAGGTTTGTACTTTTTTTTTTTTTTACGAGGTACTGGGGATTGAACCCAGGACTTTGTACATGAGAAGCAGGCACTCAAACCACTGAGCTATACCCGCTCCCAGTTTGTCCATTTTATAGCATCAGAACTTCATTTCTTTTAAAGACTGAATAGTATTGCATTGTATGTATATACCACATTTTATTTATTCATCTGTTAATGGACACTTGGGTTGATTCTATCTTCTGGCTATTGTGAATAATGGCGCTATGAACATTGGTGGAGAAGTATCTATTTGAGTCCCTGTTTTCAATTCTCTTGGTTATATACCTAGGAGTGGAATCACCAAATTGTTTTCCACAAAGGCTACACCATTTTACCTTCCCACCAGCAATAAATGAGAGCTCCAACGTCTCCACATCTTTGCCAATACTTACTATTTCCCATTCTTTAAAAATAGCCACCCAAGGCCCCAGGATGTGTATATCCATTGCGGGTGTTGTGTCACACGGATGAAGGATGGTGGTGTGGGATGTTGTTGGAGGTGGGGAACATGGAAATCCCTGTAATTTCTGAGTAATATTTAGGTGATCTTAGCACCTTTAAAAATACATATATATACATATATAAAATAACATTTATGTAAACAAATGCACATATATGCATATGTATTTATATATCATTTTACAAATATTTGAATGTATTGTGAAAAATTTGATTTTTACCCACCATAAAAAATATATATATAAAAATAGCCACCCTCGTAATGGTTGTAAAGTGGTATCTCATGGTTTTGATTTGCATTTCCCTTATGATTAATGATGTGGAGCTGGTATTACTGTTCCCACCCTCCCCACCCCCCAGATGGCTCCCTTGTCTGTTTTGCTCATTGTCTGCTTGTTGTTTGTCGTCTTTAGGAGGCACCAGAACCGAGCCCAGGACCTCCCATGTGGGAGACGGGTACCCAACTGCCTGAGCCACATCCACCCCCTATGACTGTTTTTAATTCCCAGAATTTAATGGCTGTCTTAATTTGCCAAAGGGCTGCTGATGCAAAGTACCAGAAATGGACTGGCTTTTATAATGGGAATTTTAGTTATAAGCTTACAGTTCCGAGGCTGTGAAATGTCCAAATCAAGGCATCAGCAGAGATGCTTTCTCACCAAAGTCAGCTACTGGTGGTCCTGCTGTGTCGCGAAGAAAGGTGGTGACCGATACCTGTTGAGCTCCTTGCCTTCTGCTCTGTGCTTACCATCTCCCGGATCCCGGCTGTGGGAGACCAGGCCTAGGACTTGTCTCTTTCCAGGCCTCATCTCTCAGTTTCCGCTACTCTTTCTTCCCAAGTTCAGCTGTGGGCTATCAGGCATGTGGCTTGGCTCTGAGCTGCTCCATGGGCCCAACCCCTCGGGGGCCTCTTTCCATGCCTCTGGGCTCTGCTGATTCCAGATTCCAGGACCTCTCTCAGTCTCTCTGGCTTCTCTGTTTTCCTGCATTCCTTTCTCTCTCACATGGCAGGCTCAATATGGCAGCTTCCTTTCTCAGTGTGTCTCTTCCTCTGTGTGTCTGTTTATATAAGGCATGGCAAGAGGGCGGAAACCCAACCTGTGTCACTCCTCACTGATGAAGTCCAATCAAAAGGACCCCACACCCACAGGAATGGATTAGTTCAAAAACATAATTTTCGAGATTCACCAAATTCAAACTGTCACAAGGGCATGTGTTTTCATATGAAGAGGCCCACTAAGTGCTTTGCACTTAAAATAAGTATGTTTCAACAAGCCCCTCTACCTTAACCTCTATTTCTAGAGGTTCCTGTTGCTAATTCATGATTCTTGGCTTTCTCCACTGTTGACTTGAGATTCATTTATTATTGTGCTTTTAATATACTTTCCAGCTTCTAAAATTTGGTAGTTTCCTCTCCAGTGTTTTCCATCTGGTGGGTTAATTCTAGCTTGGAAATCATTTTCCTCCAAGATTTTGAAGGCCTTGTTTACTGCTTTCTAATTTCCAATGTTGCTTTTGAGAAGTCTGAAGCCTTTATGATTATTGATTCTTTGATCTGACTTTTTAATATCTCTGGAAATTTGTGAGATGTGCAGTGCTTTGGAATTTCAGGTTGATGGCCCTTGATGTTGGTCCATTGTGCTGAGCAGTTGAGGGGGTCTTTTCAGTTCTAAAATTCTGGAAATTAAAAAAATGCACATATTCATTCATTCATTCATTCCATGGATGTGGCAGCCAGCCTCCAAGATGGCCCCCCATGATCCTTGCCTCCTAGTATTCACTGTCTTGTGTAGTTCCCTCCCATGTTCTTCCAGGGTGGGTCTGTGTGACCAATAGAAAGCTGCAGAAGTGCTGACATGTCACCACGGCTTTTGTCTTGGTCACTGTAGCCGTTGGCCAATTTAATGTAATTATGAATTCCAAAAATATAATTGGATCATGCTTGTAAACTGATCTGTTAATCTGGGCATGATTAAGTTATGATTAGGGCATTGACTGGGCCACGTCAGTAGGGCGTTGAGCCCCACCCACTGGAGGTTGGGGGAATCGAACATAAAAGGCAAGGCAAAGAACAGAGTTGAAGCAGGTTTTTGAGAAGCAGTTTTGATGTTTGAGTTCTGATGTTGGAGAGAAGGCCCCAGGAGAAGAGAAGTGAGCCATTCACCTGATAGTCTACAGCTGACCTTGTGGAGGAACCAGAAGAGCTAAGCCCGGAGAGAAACGCAGCCCTGGGAAGAGAGGAATCCAAGAAGCCTGAACCCTGTCGGCAGCTGTCTTGCTCCAACACGTGGCAATGGACTTTGGTGAGGGAAGAAACTTTCGCTTTATGGCCTGGTAACTGTGGACTTCTACCCCAAATAAATACCCTTTATAAAGACCAACCCATTTTTGGTATTTCACATTAGCACCCCTTTGGCTGACTAATACAGTCACACTCTGTCTCTTGGGAGAAGCCAGTGCCATGCTGAGCAGCCCTATGAAGAGGCCCATTTGGCAAGGGTGAGGCTTTTTGCCAACAGCAAGAAGTGAGTGAGCCACCTCAGAAGTGTGTCCTTAAATGACAGCAGCCTCGGCCAATACCTTGACTGCTGTCCTCAAGAGAGAGCCTGAGCCAGAACCACTGCTGAGCAGCTCCCAAGTTCCTGACCTGCAGAAACCAAGTAAGATAATTAATGTTTGTAGTTATAAGCTGCTGAGTTTTGTGTAATTTTGAGTGCAGCAATAGATAACTAATATAATGGATGATTTTCTCCCTTCCATTTTCTCTGTATTTGCATTCAGGAATTCCTGTTATTTGGGTATTAGACTTCCTATAACAGTCTTTGATTTTCCTGTTCATTTATCTCCTATTTTCAGTCTCTTTGTCTTTTTACTCTATGTGCTGGGAGATTTCTGTAACTTTTATTTTCCAACCCTTTTATTGAGTTTTACTATTGCTCTTGCATTAAAAAAAATTTCTAAGAGCTATTTTTGTTCTCTGATTTTTCCTCCCCTCTTCTTTTTTTAAAAATAGTATCCTGTTCTGCTGTTCTTTGGCTGGAAACCCTTTGTTTTATCCTTTCTAGAAAAGAAACCCCAGTCTTTTGACAAGGTGGGTTCTTGACACCACCAGGCTTCATGGCATAGGGAAGGTACCTGGTACCACTGCTTCACGATTCTCAGTTTTCTTTGCGGTCAACCTAAGATTCAGTTGTTTTACCTACACTCCAGCTTTGAGATTTAGTTGCGTCCTCTTCAGTTTTCTCCAATCTTGTGGGTTTGAGCCTTTGAAAACCCTTTACTATTGTTTTAGTGGGGTTTTATGGGAGGGAGAAATGCAGATACATATTTAATCAACCCTCTTTACCTCAACTTTTAATGCCTTGCTTGCCCCTACCTCTCTCTGGAATCATCGGTGACTCACTCAACTTCTTGCTCATCAAGGCAATGAAGGGGACATAGGCTACCCCCCTGGTCACTGAGGTTCTGAGGTCACAGTCTATGAGTAACTACAGTGGGACCATTAGGAGGTCATTTCCAAATAATCAATACATCCATATTTATTGGAAAGCTGCTGATTTGTGCCTGAAGAGATGTCTGTGGACTTTAACTGCAAGACTTTGACTTCAGAGCTGAGTGTCAAATTTTAAGAGGAGGAATTTAGATCCATGCACCGTGAAGGACTGAATGTGTGTACATAACACAATACCTATGAGTTCATATGCATATACGTGCACATACATCTCAAAAATGAGCGTGCTACCAAACAAAACCCACCTCTGCACTGTGGGTGAATTGAGAAGCATGAAAAATGTTTAGCCTAAAGTATATTTAAATATTCATACCTTCTTCAAAGCAAAGCTGTTGGGAAGACTAAGCCACCTGCAACACAACTGTGATAGTACAGTGAGGCATCCTGAAAAATCAGAGTCTCCTGCTGGGCTGCGAAGAATCTTCAGAGGTGACCTAGTCCAACTGTCTGCTGCCCACTGTGATAAAAACTATTTGGGGTAAGTCATGTCCATTAATGAAATCAGATTAATATTTAAAGAATGTAGTATTATCTTGCCAGCATAAAGGTCATTATATTTTGGATTATGCAACTTATTTCAAAGTAACAACTTTCATTTATTTACTATATAGCCTTCCTCATGTGATATGGTTTTAGGGATGGCAATTATGTGGCACACTCACCACTATTCTCCTCCTTTGCCCCCATGGCAGACATTGCTAATCAATCACACCCCTCGAATTCTCTCTAGACCCACATCTGTGGTCTCAGAATCCTCTTCTATACAGTGCTCCAGGCAGCCATTAGCAATTCATTAAAGGGAGAAGGGAAGGGGAAGCGGGTGTGGCTCAGTGGATAGAGCCCCCATTTACCATATGGGAGGCCCGGGTTCGCATCCCGAGGCCTCCTTGTGAGGGCAGGCCCGCTCGCGCGGTGCCGTGGGCTGATGCGGCAGGACCTCACAGCGAGGGGGAGATAAGCAGACACAGAGAAGACACGCAGCGAATAGACACAGCAGCACAAGCAGCAAGGGGGCGGGATAAATTAAATAAAATAAATAAATCTTTAAAAAATAAATAAATAAATAAAGGGAGAAGGGAAGGGCGCAGCAGATGAAACATGTAAGCCAGTTTTGGTTGGGTCTCAGTTGATCGTGCTCCAGTTCACACTCCTTCACCCAGAACTGATCTAGGCATGGATCCAGAACAAACTAGGATAAAATTATGCCTTTATGGCCTGAAATCACTTTAGCATTTTGTTTTGAGCATCCCACACCTCATGGCTATCTTGAGTTTTGATTTAAACCCTAATGGTTTAAGTGCTTGTGCAGTGATTTCTTGAACCAAATTGCACACACTTTATATTTATCCTTATGTGTGCCATCATCTTTTTATTCTAAACTAGAGTTCAGGGAACCACACACTACAGGCCAAATCCAGCATGCTGCCTGATTTTGTAAATAAAATTTTATTTACCAAACATAGCTGTGCCCATTTATTTACATATTGCCTAAAGCTGCTTTCACACTACAGGGATAGAGTTGAGTAGTTGGGACAGAGATCCCCTGGCCCACAAAACCAAAAGTATTTACTATTTGGGCCTTTACAGAAAAAAAATGCTAACCCTGTTCTAAACTACCATTTTAGTGTCTCTTGGCTCTCAACTATTATCCAATATTTCCTCTATGTACTTTCAACTATTTTACTAGTCCACTTAATTATACTTTCATCCAGCCCACATTTCCCCACTATATTCATAGGGCCCTCCTGGGCAACGTTAAGTGCTCTGTGGCTGTTTAGATTAGCTAATAATAACACTTTGGCTATTTGTTGAGCACTTACTATAGCCCAAGCAGAGCTAAGCACTCTACATAAATAAAGTGAACTAAAGTAAGGGAATTGCCTGGCATAGAATAAAATGCTCAATTATTTTTCATTTTTACAACAGTCCTAGAGAGAGGTAAGTAATATTAAACAAAGAGTTTAATTTACCCAGAGTAGCAGAGCTGGTAAGTGGCAGAACTAGATTCCAACTCAATTGGGATTGATTCCAAAACATGTGACATTTCTATTAATCTTGTTGTCTTTACTACCTCTTTCTGATACACCATTCTTGTAATCTGTCAAATAATGAGCAAAAAGTAAGTATGTTCCAATAAGCCTCTCTACCTTCATATGTGTGTGTATGTGTTGTGTAGCACCTCCTAACAAAGCTGCACGTTTAGGTATTGTTACAGACGAAGAATCTGAGGTTGAGTTAATGATCCATACAGCTAGTAAGCTGTTTGTTGGTACAATTCCGAGTTGGTATGATTTAAAATACTTCATACTGCACTCCCATAACAACCATGATATGTGGTTGATTTGCCATTCATTCAGCAGTTTCTACAATACACATTCATCCCGTATCAGGTACTGCGTTCAATCCATGATAAGCTTTTTCTGTAATGAATTCCTTTTCCAAGTGCTCACAAACATCTAATTGTCTAATGTTTGCTTTTCCATTTAGTGTCCTTGGTGACAGACCTTAGGAGTATGTCCTCAATTCATTCAATGAATTTGAAATATTAGACATACCTACTCAGGAAATAAACATTCTTAATCTTTAGCCCATTCCTGTGGCTGTGACCCCATTATAAACAGGACTCTTTGAGGATGGTATTTTTATTTAAGACGTGGCGCCACTGAAACAGGATGGGTCTTAACCCTACTCCTGGAGGCCTTCGAAAAGAGAAGCCACGGGGAGGAGCCGGAAGCTGGTAATCAGCGGAACCCGGAAGACACAGGAGAGGGCATCGCCTTGTGGCGGGATTTCAAGGAACACAAAGATTGCTGGCAGCCAAGATGCTACCGACCTGGGAGAAAGCGAGCCTTCCAGCCTCCGAAACCGTGAGCCATTCAACTCCCCTTGTTTAGCCACGCCGTTGTGTGATACAGGTGATAGCAGCTGGAAAACTAAAACAGTTTTTGGTAGCAGAAAGTGGGGGTGCTGCTACGACAAATACCTAAAAATGTGGAAATGGCTTTGAATTGGGTAATGAGTAGAGGCTGGAAGAAATGTGAGGCGCTTGATAGAAAAAAAAGCCTAGGTAGCTTTGAAGAGACTGTCAGTAGAACAGTTAAAGGACGTTAAAGGTAGCGCCAATGAGGTCTTAGAAGGAAACCATGACTGTGTTGCTGGAAACTGGAGGAAAGGTAACCCTTGTTAGAAAGTGGCAGAGAACTTGGCCAAGTTGTGTTCTCATGTTGGATGGAAGAGAGAACTTGTAAGCCATGAACTTGAATATTTAGCTGAGGAGATTTCCAAGCTAAGTGTGGCAGGTGCAGCCTGGCTTCTCTTTGCAGCTTATAGTAAAATGTGAGATGAAGGGGATGAGCTAAGCACAAAGGAACCAGAAATTGATGATTTGGTCCATTCTGAGCCTATCCAGACAGTGTACTCTGAGACTAGGGCCAGAACGGCTGAGCTTCCCGGAAGTGAGTCCCCTGAGAACAGGGCTCCACTGAACAGCTTTGCTGAAGGGGGCTGTATTAGTCAGCCAAAGGGGTGCTAATGGGAAATACCGAAAATCGGCTGGTCTTTATAAAGGGTATTTATTTGGGGTAGAAGTCCACAGATACCAGGCCATAAGGCGTTAAGTTTCTTCTCTCACCACAGTCCATTGCCACGTGTTCGAGCAAGACAGCTGCCGGCGTTTGCCGGGGTTCAGGCTTCTGGGGCTCCTCTCTTCCCGGGGCTGCGTTTCTCTCCGGGCTTAGCTCCTGTTTCCTCCACAAGGTCAGCTGCAGACGATCAGGCAAATGGCTTGCTTCTCTTCTCCTGGGGCCTTCTTTCCAACATTTAAACTGCTTCTCAAAAACTGCTCTCAAAACTGTTCTTGCCATGCCTTTTATATTTGATTCCCCACCCACCAAGGGGTGGGGCTCAACACCCTAATCATAACCTAATCATGCCAGATTAACAGATCAGTTTACAAGCATGATCCAATTATATTTTTGGAATTCATAATTACATCAAATTGGCCAACGGTTACAGGGGCATTGCCCAACATGGGTCCAGTCAGGAACCTCAGAGGAAGCCGGGATTGGAAGTGCAGTTACCCAGTCCTTTTGTCTGATGGTTTGGATCCCCTTGAACTGCATGTAGAGCAGACAGGGTTTTGCAAAATTTGTATGAACGGAAGCATTGTCATCCTGGACTGAAAGGGACAGAGAAGGGACGAACTGAAGGAAGAATGACTTCAGGGGCAGAGCCAAGGAAGCAGAGGTCTGGACCAATAAGATTTCCTCAGGCCAATAGAGTCCATCCCCCTCCCCCCATGTGTGTGGAAAGGGCGGGTCCTTCCCTGTGCTTGGAGGGGGCAGGCCTTGCGCCCCTGTTCCCGTAGAGTTCTCGGGGATGGGGATAAGCTCAGCTGCCACCCCAGTGTTTGGAGAGGGTGGGGCCCAGGACCCAGCATTCCGGGAGAACGTGGCTGGGTGTAGTCACTTGGAAGGGGTGGAGCTGCTGCTCCAGCAGGCTGGGAGGACCAAGCCTGTGTCAGATGCTCTCACACCCTGAAATCGAATGGAGTTTGCCCTGCTGGGTTTTAGACTTGTTTGGGACCCATGGGACCCATGACCCCTGTTTTTCTTCCAATTCCTTCCTTCCGAAATGGGAATATCTATCCTATACCTGTCCTCCCATTTTATTTTGGAAACAAATAACTTGTTTTCTTTTTTTTTTTTTTT
>JAQZBX010063673.1:0-16656 GCA_029593785.1 Cabassous unicinctus | reverse complement strand
AAAATAATGGTTCCTTTTTGGTGCTACCACGGTTGGGGATTGAACCCGTGACCTGGTATGTGGGAAGCCAGCGTCCAACACTGAGCCACATCAGCTCCCCTGAATTGTTTTTTTTGTTTATTTTTTGTTTTCAGGAGGCAACAGAGACTGAACCTGGAACCTCCCATGTGGGAAGCAGGTTCTCAACCGCTCGAGTCACATTCGCTCCGGTTCCATTTTTAAAGCGTTGTTTAAAAAAAAGGAAAGAAAACATATGACAGGGACCTGTGTGGCCTGCAAAGCCTAAAATATTTACAGAAAACAATTGCCCCATATGGGATCGAAGCCCTGTCTTAATTGGAGGTGGAGTAGTCATCACCATCCCAGAAGCCACAGGATTGGGGAATGAACCATGGACTAAAGTAGACTTACTGGTGTTCTACTATACACTTATTGTGATTCTAGCAATGGAAGAACTTATATCACTGATGTGAAGGCAGTGGCCACTGGAGGTCCTGAGGGAAGGAAGAGGGAAAAACAGGTGTAATACAGGGGTATTTTCAGGACTTGGGAATTGTCCTGAATGACATTACAATGACAGATACAGGCCATTATATATCTTGACATAACCACAGAATTGAGTGGGAGAGAGTGTTAACTACAATGTAAACTATAATCCATGCTTAGTGGCAGTGCTCCAATATGTGTTCATCAATTGCAATGAATGTACCAAACTAATTAAAGATGTTGCTAATGTGGGAAAATGTGGGAGATGTGGGGAGTGGGGCATATGGGAATCCTCTATATAT
The DNA here is from genome assembly GCA_029593785.1 of Cabassous unicinctus. Lineage (NCBI taxonomy): Eukaryota > Metazoa > Chordata > Mammalia > Cingulata > Chlamyphoridae > Cabassous > Cabassous unicinctus. The sequence goes on along the minus strand of JAQZBX010063673.1, from coordinate 15,868 downwards.
TCTCTGTAACATTTATGTAATCTAAGTATTTTTAAAAAATAAAAAAATTAAAAGAAAAAAAATAAAAAAAGATTGCCAACCCCTGTTCTAGGCTATATTGACCCATATCAATAAAGTGCCAGACACCTTCCTGCCCTCAAATGAGAAACTGGGGTCAGATAGCTAATAATAACTCAACACAATTGTCACCCGACATTACTGAGGTAAAACACACACTCAAATTCCATTGCTAGCTGGAAGACCTTGGGCAAGTCATCTAACCTCAGTCCTCCAGGCTTCAGACTTGGAAAATGTGGAAGATCAGCTAAACGATTTCAAAAACCTTTTCCAACTTTAATATTCTATGATTCAACTAAAGAGACCCAATTTGTTTCCTTCTTTATAGATTCTCATTACGAACTCCAAATTAGTTTCTCATCTTACTTCTTTAAAATCTTCTCCATTTGGAAAACAGCATAATTCCCACCATACATTCCCAATGTGCTTTCCTCACTCACATGTATAGGGGAGTCCTAAGAACAGTAAGGCCTAAAAACAATCTCCTGGAAGATAAAGGATTGGCCTGTTTGCACACCTGGGCTGCCTGGAAAATTAGACAAGTGGCAATGCCAGCCACAGTGCCCGGTGCAGTGATCTCTGATTGGCTAAAATGAAAACCCCAACATTGGGACTAATTATGAGGCTTTCTCCTGGAATACACCAGCTTATTCACTTTGTATCCAGAAAGGACACTGCTCCGCTCCTGGTGTCGACACGGCAGGCAGTGAGTCCATGGGTAATGTGCTAAGTGCATTTCTTTTTTTTTGCATTTCTAACAAGGAGAAATTCATTTGCCTTTTTCTTTAGGAGTCATGCCTTCTCCTCTTTTCCAAGGCTGAGATTTTCTTGAATCTCAACAAATATGCCTGGAATGTGGTATTCTGGAGAAGAGGTAAAATTGAGAGGTGGTAGCTCCCAGCCAGGAGGAAAAGCTCTGCTCCCAGTTTCCATGGAAACAGATGTGAGATTAACAATAAAGTGAATGGGCTATTTTAGGTAGTCACCTGAAGCCTTGCTTGCTCAGGATTTCAGGGAAGTCAGCTAGCCCTACAGCCTGTTTAGATCTGTGGCTATACACGTATATCCCCAGAGATATCTCTATGAGAAAAAAAAAAAGAGCACACACAACCTAAGAAGTAACACCTTAGTGCCCCTCTAACCCACTGGTCTCCCAGCAATGCTGGGGCAATTTAAAAAAATCCAGAATAGTTACCAGTGCATGTCCAGAAGAAAAAGATGGTTTCCTCCAGTCAGGTTCAGACCGACGCCTCCAGCCAAGAGAGAGATTAGCATAACCTCCAAAAGCAAGCACACCATTAACTTTATACGGACCTGGTCTCAGAAGACATCTCTCCTGGCTCAGGTTCAAGTCCACAATCAATACAGACAAAGCAATGAGTTCCTATTACAATTCCTTCTGCTGTAAACACATGCCTCGCCTTTGCAAAAATTCTTACTTCACGTTTTGTGCATGTGAGTCAGCCTCAAAAAATTAATTGTGTGCCTGCCAAAATATACAAATACCACAATTTAGAGCCCTGGGGGTAGTTAGCCTGATAAGCTTTCCATGAACAAGATTATGTCTATCCCATTAGTCCTCCCCATGCCACATTGCTCCAATGATACTCCTGCCTATCATTTTATTAAGGCTTTCCAAATTCTTATTATCCATGATTATAGGCCATTTCCCTCCGTATTTAGTGATATCAAAATCCCACCTATCCTTCAAGGCTTATCTCAAATGCTGCTTCCTCCACAAAGATCCTGCTGATCCTAACCAGTTCTGATATTACTCCCCTTTTAGCCCTCATATTTTATTCTCTTCAGAGTACTTGCACACTTTGATATGTGCTCCAATAAATGTCTAATATATTATGAACACTTGCAGGGGTCAAGGCTATAGATACTTAAAACAAGTTCTCTCTATAGAACTGAGAACAGCTGGCTCTTTGTTGTACAGCTCTGACGTGCCCAGCCCATACCTGAGGGCCCCTGGATTTGCTGTTGAATGCTTCGACCAAGTCCATCCTCTCTTTGGGGTTGACAGAGCCATCGATGGTGGCGTAAGTCAGTCCATGCCTCTTAAGGTGCAACGCCACAACTTTCAGCATGGAGGTCCACTGGGAGACGATGACGCTGGAAGGAGGAGCCAAAGGAAAAGCCAAACACCCCCAAAACAGATTAAACTAATTCATCTGCAGGGATTCAGTTATCGCATGTGGGGGAGGGAAGGCTTTCTGCAGCCTAAGGGAAAGTCATGTTATGAGATTACCATGTTTCCAGTTATATCTAGATCCATTCCCCGCCTTCTCTTGTGCTAAAAGGAAGTCAGAATAAAGTGGCAGCCAAGCTAAAGTAATGACTGCTGCCTTCTACTCTTTGGGGACATAGTGTTCATTCAGAGATATCTTGCAGAAGAGGGATTCAAGCCACCCTCCCTTTGCCAGCCTGAACACCATGCTGCCAGGGCTTCTCTATTTTGCCCTGGTAGGTTTCAATTAGAGTTTTAAATTTTGTTTTATGACTATCAGCAATATCAAATTTTCTTGCTTAACTGTAACCATTACTTTAGAGAATGAAATAACATATTTACCTCTTCTGGGAGCCTGAATTTCTTTGGATTGCCTCCAGTTCTGCCAACAGAGATGATACCTGGGAAAATATTACATGAAGATAGGGAGGCTTAAGCCAATTCACTTTTCTCCATCTTCTCCCACCTGAAACACTGTAGCAGTCTCCTAGATAGGGTCTCTCTGTTTCTAGTCTTTTCCTTCTCTATTTCCATTCTTCTCTATGTAGCCAGAGAGTTATTTCTGAATTGTAAGTCTGTCATTTCATTTCCAGGGCTGAAGCCCCTTTTCCATGGCTTTCCACTGAGGAGAAAGTCCAAAGTACTTAGAATGACCTACCGGGTCCTTGCTGCTTACTTCTCTAGACTCATCTCTCACTACGCCCTCCTCAAAGTCAATGCTCTAATCATACCAAAATTCTTCCTCCAATAAGCCCTCACCTGCCAGCTCAAGTTATACCGTATCTTAACCTTTGCCAGTCAGGTGAAAACCACAGACCCCTTCTCAGAATGTCGCGGCAGGTATTTTTATGACACTCCACTAGTGCCGGGTCTAACGACTACAGTAATTTCGAAGTATGGATGAGCGTGATTTTTCGAGAAATGCAACAACTGTAATGTGGTATGAAATGAATACTACTGTAATTTATTACATACATTCATAAGTGAAGGAAATGCTAGATTCAGTCAGAGGTCAGAGATAATAAAGATAATAAGCTGATTTTTTTTTCAATTCAAGCTCATCGACGCCCTGAAATCATGGACCCCTGGTTAAGAACCCCAGCTCTAGTAGAGCTCTTTAGCTTTAGAAAGCGTCAATGAAATCAGAACAGAATGATTAATGAAGACAGAAGGCTACGTAAGAAGCATAACTTGGGGACGGAAGCCTCTCAGCAAGTTAAAGCAACTGACCCTCATGTGTTACCCAGTCCCTAGCGTCATGCCTTTGTTGTTTTCCTTTAAGCTTTCCCTAAACAAAGGCTCACATGCTTGGGCCCTGTCCCCATAAACCTGAAATGCTCCTTTTCCAGCAGTCCATGACGGAAGGTCTGCCTCCACGCCGGGGCTGTGCCAAACCCCTCTCTGCAAACCCTCTCTATGAGGTCTCTGGTCTTAATCGTGAAATGAAATCAGGCCTCAAGATTGGAGGGAGAATCCGACTGGCTAAAATCGAATAGTTCTTCCAGCTCTCTGCCATCAAATGGCTCTACCAGTTTGGACAAGTGAGGCTCTCTTGTACCGGGGAATGTGTGAGGAGTCTAGGTCTCTCCACTAGAAGAGAGGAGACAAAAATACCTTCGTGCTCTTTCTTGTATCTTCAAAAAGCTCCCCCTTGAAGCATGTGCCATTAAGGGAAACAGTGGAAGAGGGCTCTGAGCTCTGGAGTTCAGACAAGGTCAAAGCACTGAGCTGCTCCTCCAGGGAAAGGACGAGGCCTTCATTCTTCAGCTCTGTCGGATCCAGGGCCTGAGCAGAACAAAGTCAGGGGGCAGGAGCAGGGAAGTTCCTGGGCAGCAGAGGCAGCCATCTTACCTGCCCATGAAATAACACTTCACACAGCAAAGTGTTTTGTGATTTATCATCAGTAACTTCGCAGAGAAACTCTGATTAAAGAGTAACTTTGCAAGTTTTTTTCCACCAGATTAATGATAAATCAAATGATGGACCTTTTTAAAGATGTACCAGACAGATTACATGATTGTTCTATTTTCCCCAGCTGGAACAACAGTTAATTAAATTACTGGTAGTCAAAATAAAGCTCCCCGAAAGAGTAGCATAGTCTCTTCAATAGACTATCCAATGTCTAGAATGACCTACCGGGTCCTTGCCGCTTACTTCTCTAGACTCATCTCTCACTACGCCCTCCTCAAAGTCAATGCTCTAATCATACCAAAATTCTTCCTCCAATAAGCCCTCACCTGCCAGCTCAAGTTATACCGTATCTTAACCTTTGCCAGTCAGGTGAAAACCACAGACCCCTTCTCAGAATGTCGCGGCAGGTATTTTTATGACACTCCACTAGTGCCGCGTCTAACGACTATCCAATGTAAAGGCACCTTTTCAAATTGTATTAATGCCTGAGTTTTCACACCAAGATTTAAAAGCCTCCATACTGTCTGAAAGCAGAAAACACCAATAACTACATTAGCTTTACGACATTCTGAAATATCAAAGCATTCGTAAATGATTTCCTTTTTAACAAGGAAACAACAAAAAAAACTACCATCCCAGACACTATGGGAATATCAAGATTAATATAAAATAAAGTGAAATGAACAAGCCCCTCTCCCCCTCTCGCCACCAAAACCTGAAACACCCAGCAGACTGGATCGCGGTAGCAGGAGATTGAAAGGGGTTTCTCAGGTGGCTCCTCTGCGCTTTTCTTACCGACTTCAGTAAAGAAAGATGACAGCAGCATTGGCGGAGCCTCAGCAACTGTGACAATATGTGGGCAGTGCTGGATCTTTCAGAGTCGGAGACCACGGGGCGTCCAGGCCTGCTGGATGCAAACTCCTGCGCCACTTCCAAGAGGGCAAACACACCGCAAGAAATAGTATGGGATTTTAGAAAGTGAAATACGGCGGAGACGTGGGAACTAAATGAGCCTGTCCCATTGCTGGACCTGAGATTCAACAACAGTCAGAACTCGCTTCTCTAGCGACCAGGAATTAAGTCAAATGAAATGCTGGTTTTCTTTATAGCCCTAACTGCATTTTAATAACGCAGATTTAGAAAACAATTAAAAAGAAGTTTAGGTCACCAGGTCTGGGGTCTGAAAAATCAGTATATTTTACTTTGGTTTGAGGTGCCTAGCTAAGGTCAAGTCTCTGACACCAAGAAGCTTAATTATTGCCCACTTCTGTTATTTTACTGAATCTGAATCTGCATTTTCATTAGTTACATGTATTTATAAGTATCCCACTGCTTACCTCTACTGAATGGATTATCAGGGCTTCGTCCAGATTGGTTGCATCCATTTGCATGTTTTAGATAAGACTGTAGAGCAGACCTGCCTCAGTCAAAAAAGAAAATTTATCTACTTAAAATGGTCTCTAAGAACAAATAGGTTTACAGTGGTTAGTGCTTAGAAGTGGACTTGTTAAACAACGTTAAAATCATAGCAAGTAATGGCCAAAGGTGATGAAAAAGATATCATTACCTTTTAAAAAATCATAATTAGCTAGTAATAGATACAAGGCATAAAAAGCAAAAAATGTATTCACTTTGGAAGTGAGAAGTACCAAGCAGGGGAGTAAATCTGCAATTCAGGGAAGGACAGGATTTCTAAAGACAGTGCAAAGAACAGATGACATGAAAGATTACAGAAGCTCTTTTGTTGTTTAAGCTCCAGTAAGATCCTGAAGAACACAAATTGAGTGGCAGGACAAAGACGTTAATTTCCCAAACAGCCTCACAAGGACCAAAGGGATCCAATGCACAGTGACCACACCCAAGGACTTCAATGCAAGGAAGCCAATGAGAGAACAGGTTCAGGAGCTGTCAGTGTATATATGAGTGCGGCAGTTTGGTATTATTTATGAATTCTGAAAAGAGATATTGATTACATTTGTAAGCTGGTCTGTTCCTCTGGGCATGATACCCCTTTGATTGTATTAAATTCAGAGGTTTCACTTTTACTTTATTAAATCAAGATTAGGGCTTTGATTCGACCATGTCATTAGGGCATGATTGAGTCCTCACCCCCTTGGTGGGCTGATAAAACTGACTCTCACATGGAAGTAGACACACAGAGGAAGAGAGACAGCTCCATAGACACAGGAGAGGCCCCGGGAGAAAGATGAGCCATTCGCCTGATAGTTTACAGCTGACCTTGTGAAGAAAACAGAGCAGCTGTGCCTGGAAAGAAACGAGCCTGGGAAGAAAGAAGAGCCCTATGTCAGCCTACAACTGAGATTGGAAGAAGCTGGGTCCACAGAGCCTTAAGAGGGAAGAGGAAGGCTGAACCCTCACAGATGTCGCCTGCCATCTTGCTTCAACACATGGCAACAAAGTTTGGTAAAGAAGTAACCTTGACTTAGACTCTTTAGGGCCTTGTGACTATAAGCTTCTACCTCAAATAAATACCCTTTATAAAAGCCAACAGAGTTCTGGTACTTTGCATCAGCACCTCTGGCTGACTAAAACAATGAGATAGAGGGAAGAGGGGCATGGGAAGGGAACATGGAGAAGGAGGACAAGAAAAGGGAACACAGATATCCAATTAGTCAATACCATAAAATAGTTAGAGGAAACTTGACCCTCAGCTCACTCCCAAGCAAGGGCAAGAATGAAACAATCCATGTGAGCAGATGTTTATTCATTGCATGTACCTTGATCTGGCAAAGAAGACATTATAAAGAGTCTCTTCATCTTCTGAAAGCTTTAAATGGTGCAACTCATATTTACGCTGGGGCAGCGTCACCTGGAAGAATAAAAAAAGAAGCTGGCAAGAAGGTAGCCAAATAAACTGAATATTACAGACCAAATTCCCCAAATTTGACATTGGAAATCTAGTCAACCTCTGGACAGCGACTTCCACCCTTCCCTAAAAATAGGATTGCTGTAACACACAGCAGGGCAGCAACCCTAGGGGTTCCTCTCCAGGAAAATGGGACACTTCAAGGTTCCTAAAGCAAAGCAGATGGCTGCTCAACACAAGGACATGGTCATCCTCTCTCCCAGGCCTCCCCCAAGGACAGGTTATAAAGGGTATTACCAAGGGTTTGCCAGTAAGGTCCAGCTGGTCTTTTGTTCTCCTCAGCAAAAGGCTCTTGGTTAAAATGCTTAACCGCTCTCCTCCTTTTTTTGAACCATTGTCAACCTGACTTTTCCACAGACTGAACTCATCAAATGGAGAACAACGGAGAAATCTTTTTTTGTCAGGAAACAAAGGCAGAGTGTAGGAGAGGAGAGGTACAGGAGCATGGAGTAAAGGTTCAAATAAGACATAAATGAAAAACTAATCAGATCTTCTGTTGCATCTGACATCCTATCATTTCAAAAAGTGAATTTCATAGTAAAGCTCTGCTGGACAGACCAAAAGGATCCAAGTCAGTAATGAAAACCACATTATAAAAATGTGAATTTTCCCATTAATAATGCCTACAACATGTAAATTGTATGTCACAACAGGTCATATAACCAATAGCTAGAATTTATTCCTAAAGCATCAAAGGCCAGCAAAGCAATTCCATATCCCTTTACGGGCTGATTAGTATAAAAAGAAGTATTTTAAAATCAACATTCTTTTCTGTTTGATTCAAATAAATTTTAGTCCTGACTCCAGGCCATATGTTTTAAAGCAGAAGTAACCCAAAACATTGACCATCCTGAAGAAAGGTGCCTTTTTGGTTGTCCATTTAATTCAACCTGCTCTCTACTTTTGTACATATACAGGCTGATGTAATCAGAGTTCTAGACCAGCCAGTTGATCAACAGAAATGCCCTCATAAATATTAATTCTTTCGTTCTTTACAGGTTGACAGGCCTGTCATCTGCTATGCAAGAAAATCTGGCACACCCCGAAGCTTTACCATGAGACGTGAAAAGTTAGGAGGGGTTACCGAAAGGATTCACGCTTACGTGATCTAAGGAGCTTACTCACTTCAGCAGCGAATACATGTCCAGCAAGTTGTTCTGAATGGGGGTTCCCGTGACAGCCCAGCGGGCACGGGCTTTTAGCTTACACACAGCTATGGACGTCTGCACTCGGGGATTCTTAATGCTGTGAGCTTCGTCCAATATGAGTCGAGCCCAAAGTATTCGAAGCAAAGGCGTTGCAGTGCTCTGGAAGAAATACAAGTCAAATCCAACAGTGTGGGGAAAGGTACATGTCCTCAAGGAAAGAAGGGGAAATAAACAAGTATTGAGAACCCACTCTTACCTTCAGATTTGAGGGCTTAGTGAGGGAAGTACACTGCAATAAGAGTTAAGTTTAAGAAACTCTCCACAAGTACAAATAAACAATTCTCTAGAGGGTCCAAGTCCTTGTGCCTAAGGGTTGAGGCTGGATAAATCCCAGAAAACCCTATTCTTAGAGCTAATACATTCCTGGGCATGTAAACCTATTGTAGGTAGGACCTTTTGATTAAATCGCTTCAGTAAAGAACCTTTGATTAGTTTGCATGACCCAGGGTAGGGCTTAATCTCTTACTGGATTCCTCTATAAATGGAGAAATAAAAAGCCGTAGGCACAGAAAGAAGCTGTTGAGTCAGAGAGGAACCCAGAGGCTGAAATGAATGAAGCTGGGAAAGAGAAAAGCCACAAACAGATCAGCCTGAAGCTGAAGGCAATGAAGCCTGGAGGAGAGGGGAGAGGGGAGAGACAAGCAGAGGCTGCCATTGAGCCCTGCCATGTGCCTGACTGCCACAGCTGCAGCTTGGTGAGAAAGCATCTCTGGTGATACCCTGATTTAGACACTTTGACGGCCTCAGAACTGTAAGCTTTTATATATATATATATATTTTTAAAGAGGTACCAGGGATTGAACCCAGGACCTCATACGTGGGAAGCAGGTGCTCAACCACCAAGCTACACCCACTCCCCAAGAGCTGTAAGCTTTTAACCTACTAAATCCCTCACTGTAAAAGCCAACCCATTTCTGGTATATTGTTCCTAGCAGCTTTTAGTAAGCTTAAACAGTGTCTAATAATAAAATGTTTTCTAATTTGAGTTTTCATTTATCCTTTCAACACACTTTTGAGCAATGTCTGGGTGTTGAGCCTGAAAATTCATTCATTCAATAAATTATTTACTACATTTTATGACACTTATTAAATTTACTAAAAAATTATTAAAAGTCTACTTTTATATGTAAGACATTAAGCCACAAATAAAGGAGAGCTCATCATCTAGCTGGGGAGACAAACAAGTACAAAGATAATTACAACATGGTATATGTCTATCAGGAAAGAACTTTTCATTTTGACAGGTGGAACATTTAAGACAGTTCTGACCTGACAGGAAGGTACTTGTACTTTAGTTATCTCTGACCCTGTAAAAAAGATTCCCATTGGGGAGCGGATGTAGCTCAAGTGGTTGAATACCTGCTTCCCATGTATGAGGTCGTGGGTTCAATCCCTGGTACCTCCTTAAAAAAAAAAGATTCCCATTAATCATTAAGTGATGAGTGGATCCAATTCTATCTCCCTGCAGTCCCCAAGCCTCACCTCCACATTGAGGTTTGCACCCGGGATCTCTCCCTCTTGCTTCTCTGTGGGAATCTCCTTGGCCAGAAGCCTGTAGGTAGTGATCACGATGTCATATGTGGAGAGGCTGCATAAACATAACACAATGCAAACGGTAAAAGATCCCTCTATGGGCTCTGAAAATGCAGAGAGGCAGGGTTGATCCCTCTGTAAAAACACCCATGGCTAGGACAGACAGCAGAAGTCATTCTTAGGTCCTTCATCTGCACACACAATTTTGAAGAGGTAAATTTTATCCATGTAGCTTCCGTCTCTCTTACCTTTGATGATTTTTACAGTCTGCTCACTATAGCTAGATTAGCCTCTCTCTTCCTACCTGATGATTAAGAAAGGAAAATCTCTGGCTGGGATTCATATTAAGCTTGATATGATCTGGCCAGGACAGATGGTAGGGTAGGGCTGTGAATTAACATTTAATCATGACATGAGATGCATGATGCTAAAGTTCCAGGGAAGGAAGAAGTCGTCGAAGGACTGTTGGCCTTACATCAAGGATGTTTCCTCCCCACCACTGTATAATGTATTTGTGAAAATCCATTAATCTAGCTCTGGTGTGCTATAAGCTTTCAGTTTATCTTTTTTTTTTTTTTAAAGATTTATTTATTTATCCCCCCCTTGCTGCTTGTGCTGCTGTGTCCATTCGCTGCGTGTCTTCTCTGTGTCTGCTTATCTCCCCCTTGCTGTGAGGTCTTGCCACATCAGCCCACGGCGCAGAACCCGGGGCCTCTCATATGGTAAACGGGTGCTCTATCCATTGAGCCACACCCGCTTCCTGCCGTGAGGTTGCTGCATCAGCCCACCGCACCGCTCAGGCCTGCGTGCCCTCACAAGGAGGCCTCGGGACGCGAACCCGGGCCTCCCATATGGTAAACGGGGGCTCTATCCACTGAGCCACACCCGCTTCCCTCAGTTTATCTTGCCTACACTCACTACACATAGAGATTCTTAATGAAATTCTAAGTTTCCTATGGAACTTAATATTGTGTACCTGAAAGAACTTCAATAAATATTTTTGATAAAAATATTACGCCGAATTCAGAGAGGCAGCAATGTCTACACGTTGCCTTAACTTCATATAAAGATGTAGATTTGAGAAAGATTCCAATCGGTAAATCGGTACATTCTGAATACCAAACCAGGTATGACCAAGGTGCAAATCAAATGACACCCCACTTACTTGTTTGTTTTTTCAATTATTCTCACTTATTTCTGAATCAAAATCTGGAACAAAAGCAGGCAACTTACAATATTCTATGTCAGAAAAGACATGCAGGTCAGCTACTGCTGCCCTGATATTTTTCCTCCAGTGAAGTCATGAGATTTGGTGTGTTATAAGAGTGAGGGTCACCAATTTGGGCAATTCACTCCAGAAAAACTGCTGCCCCATACATTAGGAAATAAAATATCCAATACTGGAGGTTGGGGAAAGAGATTACGTAGAAGCAGATGAAACTTAGAAGCAGATGAAACTTTGCTCTCATCCTTGAGTAGTAGATCAGCAAGTATTCAACCCAGATCTTCTTGTCACAATCAGAAACAGAGAACAATTCCCTTAAAAACCAAAAGACAAAGACTAGCACTAAGATATCACCATCTGGGGGAATATTTCTTTCCTCTTTCCTACGCTTTCCAGGAATTTTACACTTAAATCTAGTCATCCTAAACTCTTGAGTCTAAAACTTCTTATATAGTTCTTATATAGTTTCATATAGTTCATACATGAAATATATAGCCATAAAAATATAAGGAGTCATTATCAAATAATCAGTGCATTATATCAATATGCTTTGTAAGTTGGGGCTGGTTTCATTGATACTAGGAGAAGAAACATGTGAAGTTGGGATGAGAAATGCAGCCACCCTGAAATACTGTGACGTAGCCTCTTTTGCCAGGAGAATGCTGCTGCCACCTGGCTGGCAAATCAGGTATTTCAGGCCTCCGCACAGGGCAGCTTTTGTTGGGGACAGTGACAAGGATACATGAAAGTAACACCTGTCTCTCTCAGGAGGTATCTCATAGTACAGAGCGAAGGCTGTTGGTGGTTGAGAATGAAAATCTGCCTTTGGTCTTCATAAATATCAAGAGTCCTGATTAAATGAAGTTTCAGGGAGAATAGGTAGGTTTGAAGTGGTTTCCTTTCCTACCTACAAGCCAAGATGCCGAGTCCCTCCAAGACTGCCATTTTTCTGCACTTACACTTTTGCATGCTGATCCCGGTTTGGCCCATGATAGAGATAAACTCTTAGCTTGCTGTTGCTCACACGTTTCTCTACCTCCTTCTTCCAGTGATGGATCAAGGAAGCAGGGCAAATAATTAGTGTTCCATGGGAAGTAAAGTCAGAGGAGTCTTGAGAGGGAAAAAAAAAATAAAGACCTGGTTACATTCGTTAAATAGCCTTTAGCTTAAAGGCATTAACTCTTTCTCCTGGCTGACTTCATTATTCCTTCAATCAATATTTTTAACAACTGTTGCTCTTATTTCCACACATAGACTATAGCAGAACAAGAACTTGAAGAGATGGCGTTTGAAACCAAAACAGTTAATTATTTCTCTATTTTCCCTCATAAAAGTGTTAGAGAGACAACAAGCCAGAGAGGGAGGTGGAAGTGGCTAGAGCACGACCTCAGTCCAAAAGAAGCAATGCATTTTCAGAGTGGCCAGAACGCAGAAGCTAGATCATTTCTGAACTAACTCTTTCTGAGTTGGTTCATTGCAGGGTGACACAACTTTTTTTTTCTGAAAAGCATAACTTAAGACAAAGAAAAATAAAACAAACAAAAAAATATATAAAATTAAAAAAAAAAAGCATAGCTTAATCTATATCCACACTAAAATATAAGTACAAAAACCCCTTTATAAGATAAGCAAGCATTATTTTAGAACCAGCTAGTGACGATTACTTGTACCCTCACCCCTCCAGTCACATAGTCGAGAACTGATGGTGGCATCCCTGGGGGTGGGGGGGACGGGCAGGGATGTGTGCAGCCACACACGCTGTGATTCTGCACAAGGACACGGGATCCAGCAACGACAGTGCTCACTAGAGGCCCTGAGAGCAAGCGGCCATGGATTTTTAAAGCTATCTAACAGAGACTTTTACTTGTATACATGGTAACTTTACATGTACGGTGTCTATGTAATATATAAGATCTTTATAAAGTATTAATATAATCATTACATTTTGAAAACAGAGGTTGAGATAAGATAGCAATTGTCTATAATCTTTCTGGGAATTTTCTTTTCATAGCTGATATGGAAAAACCACTTCTGTCATGGTGGCTAAAATCTGAACTTGTGAGAGACCTTCCTTAAAGATAATACATTAATTTAGATCTACCCTGTAGTTATAGCCTCAACATTAACAAAAATAATCATTACTATGCTTAAGCTAAGTCTTCTAGAGGCTCAGCTTTCTTCATAAAATTTTTTCTAATCTCAGGTCAAGCTAACTTTATACTAAAAGGGAAAAAAAATTATTCTAATTTATATACTCTGCATCAGAAATGATACCATCGGAAAGTAATCTAACACTGGTTTTCTAGTAAATTAATTGAATATGACCCAAGATGTCCTTCTCCAGCTTACAAAACTCCCCATCAAATAACTTAGGAACTGGTAGACTATTAAGGCACTTTTCATACCATCTTTGGAAAGCCATGTAACTGAGTTTTTGTCCTTTTCTTTGTTTTTCTCTCGATTCTTCTGGGTCAGGATGAGAGCAATCATCGTCAGGGTTTTTCCTAAGCCCATATCATCCGCTGGAAAATAAAAATAGGAGAGTTAATTACTTAGGACAAAGAATCACTCAACTTCAAGAGAAGAAAACCCCTGGCAAAAACATTTATCCCTTGCTCTCTCTGCTGCCAGTTCCATTCAGGTCACCACTCCTTGCCTACAGTAAGGAATCCTTCATCTTCCTTACTAAAATGAACCTTAGCTATGGCGATTTAATTTGAAAGCTAGGCCAAAGACATTTACTGTGACGCTAGTAAAATTTAAATTATTTGGATCTTTCTCCAGTCTCCATGTTATAGTGTTACCTGTTTAATGCATTCATTTTATATCTATCTCAGTTTGATGTTGCCTAGTCTTTTTATTTGTTATTCCCCAAAGCAAAAAAGGTCTAGTAGAGACAGCCTACTACCTACTTTATTGTATTACCACATTTCTGGAAATGAAGTCACTCAAAACAGCCCTCCACTCCCTTAAATTACCCTTCTCGCACCAATTCATCAAAGAAAGAACATAAATGAACACTTCTTGGGTACTGTCACTGCGCCAACCACTGAGCTCGTCTCATTTACTGTTCAGGCTATTATCATCATTTTAACAAATTAAGAAACTGAGGCTCAGTCATCAGGCTACTGTCTTCATTCAAAATTATCATTCTGACAGAGCACATGTAAAATATGAGAGCAGGGGCTATGGCTCAAATCCCGGCTCTGCCACTGTGCAATAGAGTTAACATGGCAGGCCTGGCTGCCATCCTCTAAAAGGCCTGCTTTCAAGGTTGGCCCTTGACTGGAGTCTGGGAACTTGGATTCTCAGAGGGTTCCTACCATTCCCAGAATTGGTAAGAGGGTCTCACTGTACCTAAACTGTTTTTACAACCAATATGGTTTATGCTGAACACCTGCTTTTCTTCTGGGAGTCTGGGATTTGGGTGCATGCCACATTGAGGCGGCCTGCATGACCAGCCCCCAGTAAAAGCTCTGGGCACTGGGTCTCTAACAAGCTTCGCTGGTTGGCCACAATTCACACATGTTGCCACAACTCTCTGCTGGGGGAATTAGGCACATGCTGTGTGACTCCACTGGGAGAGGGCTCTAGAACCTTGTGCCTGATTTTCCCCCAACTTCACCCCACATACCTTTCCCCTTTGCTGATTTTGCTTTGTATCCTTTAGCCATAATAAACCATAGCCATGAGTTCCTATATGCAGTGAGTTCTCCAAATTAATCATCAAAACTGGGAGTGGTCCTGGGGATGCCCCCGACATAGCCATTTAATAGCCACAGTGGACATCTATCATGTTTTCTGGATGTTGAGTAACTTGGAAAATTTTAACTTGATGAGTCCCCAACGCAGAGCCTGGAGAACTTGGTTTCTACCCTTCTTTGCATCTAAGGTCCAGGCAACACAACCTTGCTCTACATACCACATGTATTCACACACGACTTCAATGGAGATGTAGAAAAGAGGCTCCCTGTGGAATCCTTTCTACTGGAAGAGGTGGAAACAGAAGCATCTTACTTGTGGGTGGCAGTGGTTTCACCTTGTGCTTGGTTGGAACAAAGCAGCAGTGAAGTTTCCACAGCATGCTCAGTTTGAGAAGCGGCTCTGGCCACTGTTCCTGGAAGTCTGGCCTCCAGTGTGGCTCTCTGTATCTCCCAGAGATTCTGTGGGCCACTGCAGAGAAAACTCCTTGCCTGCTTAATCAGGCAGAGTCAGGTATTACTGCTCGCAGTCAAGACCTCTGGTTGTTCCTCTACTGCAGGGGTTCTTAACAAGGGGTTCATGAGCTTGAATTGAAATTCAAAAAAATATTATTCTTATGGGGACGTGTTGGTGCGAGTGTGATATATTTATTCGATAATACACAGGATATTGTGCACTTGGTAAGGGTTCCGTGGTTTTCACCTGACTGGCAAAGGGATCCGTGGAACAAAAAAGGTTAAGAACCCTTGCTCTACTGTGTGCTCTAGAGAAACTGCTTAAAAGCTTCCAACACCTGTTTCCTCCTCTATAAAACGGGGATTATAGTGCCTACCCCATATGGTTGTTGTGAGGACTAAATGAGACAATACCGATAAAGAATGTAGCAGAATGCCTAAGCATTCAATAAATGTTGACCTTCACTGGAATACCAAACTTACCCAAAATCCCTCCTTGTGGCTTCTGACTTTCCCGCCATAGTAACCAGGCTAATGCCTGTTTTTGGTGCAGCAGCAAAGGGACCTAATAAAGGCAATAACCAAATGTTATATAACTTGCCTAATGAGAGGCTATGCTGGATCCTGGGACTCTAAACTCTACCCTTTTATTTTCTA
>JAQZBX010063672.1:0-16646 GCA_029593785.1 Cabassous unicinctus | reverse complement strand
TTCCAGGCTCATCTTGTACCCTCCCTATCCCAGCCCTGAAATCGTATATTTCTCCAAGGAGTTCAGTTTCCTTTTACTGGAGGAAAGCCCATGATCTGGGTGCTGGGTATGTTCCTTGTGGCTGAGGCATTATTGCTTCCAGGTTCTTCCAGCAGACCACACCAGGTCAGCCATCGGGGTACAGAGCCAGGAGGAAACTCTGCACACAGAGCAGAAGGACTTCCTTTTGTTCAACCAAGCAGAATCCCATCTTTCAAGTGAGCGCTTAGTGAACATATCCAGAATGCTGGGGGAAAAGTGGAAAGAATACACATGTTCTCGGACAACTTTAACACAATCCATAGCCTTAAAGCCAGGCTTAGTGCTGACCTCCTGTCCTCCTGGCCCCGGCCTGCCTGATCTGAAGTTGGACTGTGCAGCATTGGCGGCCCATGGCCCCGTTTCCTGATGCCTGTCCTGTTCCACTGGTTCCAGCTTCTCTAGTTCTGTTCCCTGCCTTGCTTCACTTTTGAGGTCTGAGGCGCAGACTATGGGTTCTCCACACCTGGCAAACACGTGCAGAGCACTCTTAAGTTCCGTACACTTACTAACTTGTTTCAACCTTATAATATGCTTATTGGGCGATTACCATTCTCCTCATTTTACAGATGAGGGAATGGAGGCACAAGGAGGTTATTTGCCTGAGTCACACAACCAGAAAATAGCAGAGCTGGTGTTCAAACCCAGGTAGTTTGGCTTCAGAGTTTATGCCTTTAACCGCTCTCTAACATAGTGCTAGACCCTGGGCTTTGGAGAGTGAAGATAGGCTTTTACATCTTAACCTTGTTGTTTAGTGGCTATGTGCACTTGGACAAATAACTTAGTCTCACTCACCAAACCTCAAGTTCCACATTTATAAATTAGGGTGAGGAGATAATCTAACTGAGAGTGTTGTAAAGAGGTTTAAATGAGATAATTGTATATGCATATAGGGCTTAACAAAATGCTTGGCATATAGTGCACTCTTAATAAAGAGTAGCTATTATTATCACTGCATCCCAGATGAAATCTGACTTTTACTTAGTGTCTGTGTAATCATCCCCACCCCCACCTCCATTTAGGTCTTGCTACACTCCATCTTGCTCATTGCCTGGCACGTCATAAATGTTTGGTGACTATGTTAAACAACAGGTGGGTGAGTGAGTTCAGTGCCACAAGGCTAGACATACAGTCGGACTGCAGAGAGCTTTCCCATGGCTGACATCCTTGGCCCTCTGGCCTGGGAACTCTGGATGGGTGGACCTCACCAGCTCTCTGGGGATGGGCGTGCAGGACAGCGAGGCCTCACACCCTTGTAATGCACTTGTTGGCTTTCACAGCAAAGGGAGCCTTCCAGCTCTTGTTTTCCCTCTTGGCTTGGACGTCCTCCAAGCAGTGACCACACAGGAGTCTCAGCCAGGGTTTGGGGTTTGTTTTCTCCCAAAGGGACACAATCACTGCAGACTCAGTTTTCTAGCTTCAGGTCTAGACAGCCTTCAAAACTACAAAGGAAATCCAAGCTCCGTTTTCCTTCCAAGGACTTTCTGGTTCTCTTCTGTGGTATTTGAAGTCCAGTTCTCAAATACATATTTGGCCACTTCTTACTTTTCACTGCGCATAAAATAGTTAGAGGTAGGAATTGGACCCAGGAGTGAGGCAGTCTTCTCCATCCACTGGCTGTGTGACCCTGGGTGAGTTACTTAAGCACTCTGAGCCTCTTCTCATCTCTCAGAGAAGGTTGTGAAGGTGTAATGGTGTCACGCATATGAAGTGCTTTGCGTGATGCCTGGCCATAGTAGGGGCCTGTGAAATGTTAGTTGCGTTATGTCTCTCTCCTTTCAGCAGAGCAAGTTAACAGGGCTTTTTTACGGGAGTCCCGAGTCTGCTGTCTTCATGCTCCCACCTAAGTGGTCCTGTCCTGCCCCTCTCCTCCCAGGAGAGTCCTTGTTGCTGAGAAATCATGTCTTGTTAGGGCCAAGTGACCTACTTTCACTGCCGTGAATGCCAGGGTTTCTGGTCACCACCCCTCACATTCTGGAACATTCCCTCTCACTCCCCTCAGCAGCAAATCATACTATGGCAGAGATTAGGACTTGCTGGGTTTTTGTTATCTGACAGTTGTGGAAATGGTAGGCTCTGGGGATGCAGGGAATAGAATACCAGACAGATAGAGGCGTTCACCCTGTCCCCAGCCTCCAACAAGAGGGCGTCCAGTTTCTTATAAGATCTATTATTATGATCACCATGGTAACAGTCTCTTTACCTCTAAATACTTCAGCGTTTTCCTAGGAATAAGGATATTCTCTTACATAATCATAATATAATTATCAAAATAAGGAAATTAACATTGACACAATCTTAAAATCTACAGCCCATATTCACATTTCACCAGTTGTCCTGACAATGTCCACTATGACTATTCCCTCCCCCCTCTCCCCCCAGCTAAATGCCAGTATTATGCAGTGCATTTAGTTGTCACCTCTTTGTCTCCTTTGATTTGGAGATTCCACAGAGCTGCTGATCAACCCCGTTGCTCTTTCTGTGACAGTCCTGCTTCCCTCCTCTCAGTCATGGAGAAAGAAGTCAGCTAAAATTGTCCTTTGCAAAACCTACCTGGTACTGCAGTACAGGGGTGCAGTGTTTAAGCACTGGATAAATGTCAGTGCCTGTGCAGTATCCAAATGGCCAGGGCATTGTGCTCTTGAGCTAAGAAAAGTAAACTGTATTTGCCATACCTATTTGGGAACAAACTCATATCTTAGAAGCTCATTTCTTTCCACTTGGCAAAGACATGTGCTGCCATGAAGCAGCAGCCATGGCAAAGCTCAGCTTTTCAGTGGAAGGTTCTTTCCTTCTTTCTTACCCCTCCCTCCCTCCCTCCCTCTTTTCCTTCCTTCCTGCTCTCTTTTTCTCTTTCTTTCTCTTTTCTTCTCTCTTTCTCTCCCTCTTTTTCTTGTTCCCTTCGTTTCTTTCTTTCTCTTTCTTTGCCTGCCTTCCTTCCTTCCTTCCTACCTTCCTTCCTTCCTCCTCCCTTCTTTCCCTCCCTCTTTCTTTCTTTCTTTTTCTTTCCTTCTTTCCTCCTTCTTTCCTTTTTTCCTTCTTTCTTTCTCTTTCTTCCTCTCCTTTCTTTCCCTCTCTTTGTCTCTTTCATTCTCTTTCTCACTCTTTCATTCTTTCCCTCTCTTTCTCTCTCCCTCTCTCCTTTCCTTCTTTTAGTTATCTAAGCTCAATATCTTATAAATATCTTAACTTAATAATAAAATACAAGTGTCTCTCTGAAATGAGAATCACATGGTCAGGTTGAGTCCACCACTCAGGGGCTGTTTCAACCATCAGGGAACCCAGGCCTTCTCACTTTTGGTAGCTAGTGTCAAATTACTGAAGTACACAGCCATATCATGTTTTTAAAAAGCACTTTTATAATTATGCTTTTGAAAATATTTGGCTATAAATTACTTATTTACTTTGGGATTGGTTATAATTTCTGGGACATTCTGTCATTCTCTGGAAATCTTTTGAAGTGAGAAATTCTAACCTTAAATTGTTTTCAAATGTAACGAAAATGCCAACAAACAATAAAGAAAAAATAAAGTTGATGTAACAAATACAACGTATTAAATTTTATAGATATTTAGATTTATATTCTTTTGGTTTTTGCAAATTTCCTATTTTAGAGCCACTGGATTTTGCAGCTGTGGTTGGTTTGCAGGGATCAGGCTTCTCTTTAGTTTTCTGAGAACCTTGGGGGCCCTCAGGCACTTTGCCTCCGTCTAATGGATAGAATAATTTGCCCAGAATACTCTTTGCATTTTTTTTCAGGGTGTGTCTTCAAGACCACCAACCACGGGTTCCCTGACGCCCCCAGGACAGATCTCAGACGCCCCTTGCTCCGTGGCCTGCCCTTGCTTCTGTTTTCTCCGAGCTCCGTGGGGACTAGGGCTAGCTGTGGTGCCATGAAAAGTGCCCTAGGTTTGTTGTCAGAAGTCTTGGGTTCTAGTCCCAGCTAGCAGTATGTCCCTGGGTGAGTCATGGAATACCTCTCAGCTTCAATCTTCTCACCTAAAATTGGGAGAATAATATTGCAAAAGAAGTGATGTGAGAATTATGTGAAATAACAGATGTAGAGACCCTACCCAGCTTTGTGCCAGGTAAATATCAGGCATTTAGTAACTAGTAGCTATTGTTATAATTGCAAAAAAAAAAAAAAACCACATTAATAACACAGGGTTATATCAAGACATATAAGGTCAACTATGTGGAAGTGTTTAGCAGACTGCACTGTGCATGTGGTAAGTATTATGTTTCATGGATTTTTAGCTCCTTAAACAAATCTCCTCACGGCACTTACCTGATCATCTTCAGTGACTCCCTGCATTCTACAGACTCAAGCCCAGACAAGCTTAACTCAGCATTCAGGAGCTTCATGACCTGCCTCCAGTCGAGTTTTCCAGTCTCACATATTCCACCGCTCCTCCCTCTAAACGCTCTAAACACCATCTCTAGAAATCCCTTTAATCCAGGGCTTCTTAGCCTTTTTTGTTCCACGGACCCCTTTGCCAGTCAGGTGAAAACCACAGACCCCTTATTAAGTCCACACTATACTGTGTATTATTTAATAAATGTATCACACCCACACCAACACGTCCCCACAAGAATAATGTTTTCTGGAATTTCAATTCAAGCTCACAGACCCCTGGTTACGAACCCCTGCTCTAAATTTTCACTCATTCCATGCCCTTGCCCATTTGCACTTGTTAATATGCTATGCCATCCTTCAACCCCCAGCTCAATGCCACTGGCCTTCTTCTCTGTTTTATACCTTGATTGTGACACTTTCCCTACTATGTCTGCTTTATAATTGGTTGTGTTCAAGTCTCTCTTTCCTTCTGAACCATAAACTCCTTAACCAGCAGGGGCTGGCTTTTATCCATCTTTGTAATCCTGACTGTACCCAGTCCTTTTTTGGTAGTAGGACCTTAGGCAAGCCACCTAATTTTTCTAAACCTCAGCCTCCTTATCTGCCAAATGGGATTAAAAAGTAACTCATTGCATTTTTAAACTATTATGTGAGATGACATATGTAAAGGTCTAGCATAGTGCCTATTCCATAGTAGGCACTGAGTAAAAGCAGGGGATAGGGGTCTGTATTAGTCAGGGTTCTCTCAGGAAGCAGAATCAACAGGAGATATCTGTCAATACTATGAGATTTTATAAGAGTCTCTCACGCGACCGTGGGATTGCACAAGTCCAGGTTCTGCAGGCAGGCTGCAAACCAGGGCCTCCGATGAAAGTCTAATGAAAGGTCCTTGATGAGTTTCTGGGAGAAGCTGGCTGTCCAAAGAGGAGCTGGGAAATTCTCTCTGAATGTTGAAATCACTTCCCCTTTTAAAGCATTCAACTGATTGGATAAAAGCGTCACCCATTGATGATATAATCTCCCTGATTGATGCAGATGTAATCAGCCATCCACGCAGTAAACTCACTGGTGATCAAAGTCCATAAATGCTCTTGTATTACAATTAGCCCAGTGCTTGCTGGACCTAACACTTGGACACAATTACCTGGCCGAGTTGACACATTAGCCTAACCATCACAGGGTTTAAAAAAGAAGCTCGTTTTTGTACTTAAAAAGATAAATGATGGTGGGAATGCCCACCAGTTGGCTGTGCTGTCTTCTTTTCTGTCGTCCTGTAGGGGACAGCTCAGAAGTGGCCCATCGCTGGGCACCATGGGACCTGCATCTGTCCAGGGGCACAGAGTGTCACATGTCTTTGGAGCCTCTGTGGTCCTCTCAGTCATGGTAATCCTGTCCAGTGGCACGTCCCTGTTTCCTCAGGTCCCTCTGCACCAACTGCTGCAGCTCTCCCATGGTCAGCAGACTGGATCTAGCCACACCTGAAGGACAAGTGTAAGTTCCTGGCCTCTGGCCACCAGGTTGACAAAGTGAGCCTGCCCTGGCAGACAAGTGATAAGCTCACAGATGCCTGGGTATGGGGCAGAAAGGCCACCTGTATCTCTCTACCGCGGGTTTTTTTTTTTGTTTTTTTTTTAAGATTTATTTATTTATTTATCCCCCCCTCCCCTGCCCTGTTGTTTTGCGCTTGCTGTCTGCTCTCTGTGTGTTCTTCTGTGTCTGACTGTTTTCTCTTTAGGCAACACCAGGAACCAATCCTGGGACCTTCCGGAGAGGAGAGAGGCTGCACAATCACTTGAGCCACCTCAGCTCCCTGGTCTGCTGAGTCTCTTATTGTCTCTCTTCTGTGTCTCTTTTTGTTGCATCATCTTGCTGCCTCAGCTCTCTGCACAGGCTAGCACTCCACATGGGCCAGTACTCCTGCATGGGCCAGCTCTCCGCTCGGGCCAGCTCACTGCGCGGGCCAGCTTACCTTTTACCAGGAGGCCTCAGGAATCGAACCCTGGACCTCCCATATGGTAGATGGGAGCCCAATCGCTCGAGCCACATCCACCCCCCTCTACTACAGGTTTTGAGGAGACACTTAACACAACGCAACCATACCCTGACTTCCATGGGTTTTCATTCTCCTGGTTTTCATCCAACATCTGTGGCTGCTTTATCTCAGGCCCCTTTGCTGGCATCTCTTCTTCCATCCCATGGATTCCATCTCCATCTATATCCTGCTGCCTCCCAAATCTACATCTTCAACCCACTCCTGTATCTTCAGCTCAGCCAACTGACCATCTGTTGGATATATCCATCTGGTTATGGAAGAGGCACCTCAACTCAACATGCCCCCGCTCAACTCATCATCTTCCCTACCCTCGAACTTGCTTTTTCTCCTGTTTTTCCCTGTTTCAGTAAATGGTACCATGATCTTAGTCACTTAAGCTTTAATTGTAGGAATAAACTCCAATTTTCCCTCTCTTTACCCTTTCCATCCAAATCAAACACCATGGTTTGTCATCTTTCCATTCCTATTCCCTTGTCTAGGCCACCTTCATCTTTTGCCTGGACCCTTAATGAGAACTTATTATATTCCAAAAGCTAACCTTTATTGAGAACTTAATATGTGCCAGAAATTCTACAAAATACTTCTGTAGATTCTTTCATGCAATGCTCAGAATAACTTTATCTCATAAGCACTTCTTTCATTCCACTCAACAGAGGAAGAAGGTGAGGTTTGGACACTTGCCTGAGCTGGTAAGTGGAAGTTTCAGGATACAAGCCCAGGTCTGCTAATTCCAAAACCCTGCTTTTATAAAAGGAGACCTAGTATTTGGTCCAGTGGTTCCCCAGCCTCCCATCTTGCCCCTCTTTGATATGTTCTCTACAGTGAACAAATCACAAACAGGATCAAGTCAGAGGCTTGCTTAAATGTCTTTAGTCTAGAGTCACAGTCTCTTACCGTGGTCTACAGGCCCTGGTCACCTGGCTCCCACCTGCCTCCCCAGCCCCTCCTGGCATCACAACCCTCCCACCTGCTACACTTTCTTTACATTGAAACTCTCCGAGTTTCTTAAACCCAATGCACTCCCCTTACCTCTCCAGCTTCACGCTTGCTATTGATGCTATTCTCTTTGCTTAGAATATTCCCTCTCTGGCTCACCACCTCCTTCCTCTGGACAACTCCTACTCAGCATTAGGTGCTCAGGGAGGCCCACCCAGACCCCTAGACTAGACCAGGGTCTATTGCTCGAGCCCCCTGGGGCCAGCACATCTTTTAACGTTATTACATTCATCAGATGTTACTGAGACTGCTCCAGTGAAGCCAGTCTTTCCCACCTGACTGTAACCCACAGGAGCAGGGTGTCTGTCTGTTTGTTCACTACTGCATCTCCAGGGTCCAGATCAGGACCAGCCTCATATCTATCCATCTGTCCATCCATCCCTTCCTCCCTCCACTCATCCAACCAACAACATATTTATTGAGCACCTACTACAAAGTGTTTAACACTGACTAGTTATGCTAAGCCATCTTGGAGATTTTGGTGGGAGGCGCATTTTGCATCATAAAAAGTCTGGCATCCAAATATATGACTTTCTTTTCAAATACATTTTTTGCCTTATAAATCACCCCATTTGTTATAATTTTTTTAAGTGTTATGATAAAAGAATCTGAGTCCTGAGAATTATCTGTCACAGCCCAAATGCAGAGGCTTGTTGGTGTAGAGTAGTGGTTAAAGCACAGAGTTTAGCATTAGGAGTGTTGGGTTCAATTCCAAGCTCAGTCACTGAACTTAGCAACCTGGAGCAAGTGATTTAATTTCTTTAGCCTGCAGTTCTCTTTCCTGAAAAGTGGATATAATAAGCATTGCTTTATTGGCCTCATTTGGGCTTTTGGAGGATTCATGAGATCATGAATATGTGTTTTATGAACTCTAAAGGACAACACATAATCATAAGGAAATATTATGAAGGCAATGTCCAAGGCCATTACAGGAGGGAAGCAGAAGAGATGTCAAATGGTACAGTCTTCTATAAAACCAAGATACCAAATTTAACAAAGTAATGAATAGACACAAGGAAAGCAATACTGGAAAAAATAGTTTAAGGAATAAAGAATGATAGAGTAATAACACCATCCTCTATTTCAACAAACACACTGTACCTGGGAGTACAAAATCAAGACATCTTTTATGATTTAGCAGCCTTCCTATAATTGCCTAAAGGAAATATTTAAATTCCAGACTCAATGATGCCATGAAGCTACTACTCCTACAAGAATGTGGTTCATAGTCCATGGAGCCTGGAGAGAGGCTTGTACTTTCTCCTGTTTTGGAAATTCGTTGGTTAAGCCAATCTGTTTGCAGAGTTGTTTGGTTGATGTAGGTTTTGTTTTCTGTGGATTTTTTTTTTTTTTTTTTTAAGGAGGTACCAGAGATTGAACCTAGGACCTCGTACATGTGAAGCATGTGTTCAACCACTGAGCTACACATGCTCCTGATGTAGGTATTTAAACTCTAATCTAGGCTTCATTTATTCATGCCCACAAAGGGACATGGTGGCTTCCCCTTCTCCCACTCTGTAAAGCCTCAGAAAGATGTGTTTATTGGGTTAGCAATACTTTGTATCACAGAGGTGTCAAGGAATCCGACATAATCAAATCAATACCCTGGCAGGACTGGGTCAGTTCGTTATTCATATTGATCCCCCAATGTGGGTCAGGATTCCACTTAGGAGTGGGGAGAAGACATGGTAGAAAAAGGTGAGATTTAAATCACAATGAGGTAGGTAATCTAGGCCTCTAAAAGAGGGCCAGGCAGCAAAACATGGTTCTTTGCCATTGCTCATGGGTTTTGTGGGCTTATGAACTCCAGAGAAAAGAGTGGGTTTCATCACAATTTCAGAACTCAAAGGCTCACCCTACTGTTCTCAAATCTCCCTCCCTTCTCCTGGGCAGGGCCCTCTTCTAGCTTTGATCTCTCTTCCCCAAAGCCCCCTGATCTGAATTCTTGACATAAACACTGTGAGCTTGCTTTGCTCCATTAAAACGAATCATAGTGTGTGTGATTCGCCCATAGCCCATAGCCGCCTACGTAACCTGGACCTAGGTTAAAGGTTAACAACCCTCCCTGGAGGGGAAAGAATGTATAGATGGTATCATAAACCATAATCTCCTCAGAGTGGCAAAAACTTCATTCCTGCATACATAGTGATAAAATCACCAGACACCATATGTGCACAGCATGGGACCCTGGCAGAAGCTCTGTTCCCATACCCTATGGAATGTCTTTTTCTGAAACCCTCATATCACCAATCATTTTCCTGTCTCTTTGTGGAGTGCTACCTTCATTCTCCAGACTGCCACCACTGGAGACTCTTTCCTGTTTGTGTCTGACTCAGTGCCAGGTGCATTCTTTGGCAGCCCCAACCCATGCCCTTCAGGAGCTGGGTAGGAACAGTGTGGAAGCATGAAGATATTGAAGCACCATGAGCACGTTTTTGCAATTTTACAAACCTACCTCCTTTATTCTGTGAACTCCTTGAGGGCAGGCCACTGTCTTCTCTATCTTGGTGTCTCTGCTTCTAGCCAAGTCCTGGAGCCTCATAAGAATCCAGGAGGTGGTTTCAGGATTGAATTAGAAATTGTTGAGTCCATCCCTCTCATTCAGGGCAGACCAGAACCCATGTCTCCTGTCTCCATCGAGTGCTCATTCTACTCACTAGGGAGATATCACAGAGTAGAGAAAGAATAGAGACAGCAGGTTTAAGTCCTGGCTTCACTACTAATTAGCTGTGTTGCCTTAGTAAGTTAGTTAACTTCTCAGAACTTCAGTTCCTCATCTGTAAAATGGGATTAACTATACCTATTTGTCAGGGTGTGTTTTGCAGATGACAAATAACAGTGTAAGTGAAGTAGGCACTGGGCAAATTATCGGTATAATCATTATTAACTTTTGCCTCCATGTTTGTGTCTAGTTGCCAGATATGGCCTCCTGACCCTTTTGGGAACAGTAAACTGCCCCATCTCCACCACGTCCAGGAGGGCCAGGTCCAGAGTTAAGAATTTTAATTCCTGAAGGCAGAAGATGACAGGAATCCATGGCTACAGATCATCTGTCACTGGCTTGGACCCTGCATTTAAACTCCCTTACTCACTTTTCCAGCCTCCTCCCGGGTTCTGGCTAATGACCTTGGCTTTGCATCCCTGTCCCAGCATCTTGGAATCAAGAGGTAGAAGGAAACATGGATATCGTGTATTCCCACTGTTTTAGTTTGCATTGCTGCCAAAGCAGATACCATAAAATGGGTTGGCTTTTAACAATGGGAATTTATTAGTTTACAAGCTTAACAATTTTGAGGCTGAGTAAAATGTCCAAATCAAGGCATCATCAGGAAATGCTTTCTCCCCAAAGACTGGCTGCCAGCCATCTTGGACTCTTCTGTCACAAGACAAGGCATGTGGCTGCACTTGCTGGTCTCTCCCTTCTCTTCTGGGTTTCCTTGCTCAGCTTCTGACTTCCATGACTCTTTCTCTCTCTCTTTGTCTAAATTTAATTCTCATATAAAGGACTCCAGTAAGAGGATTAAGACCCACCCTGGGCCATGTCTTAACTGAAGTAACCTAATCAAAAGTTCCTACTTATAATAGGTTTACACCCACAGGAATGGATTAGCTTTATTTTTAGGATGAACTGGGGATGAACGAAGGACTTCATACAAGGGAAGCAGGTGCTCAACCACTAAGCTACATCCATCCCCAATGAGAGCTATTTTTTTTCATTTGTTTGTTTTTTGTTTTTAGAAGATACCGGGGATTGATCCTGGGACCTCGTACATGGGAAGCAGATGCTCAACCACTTGAGCTATATCCACTCCCCTGGTTTAGCTTTAAGAACATACTTTTCTGGGGTCCATACAGCTTCAAGCCATCATATCTACCTTTCCCACACTGCAGAGAACTCTGATACTAGGTCCTAAAGTCCTTGCAGAATGCTTCCATTGACAGAACAACTGCTAGCCCACCCTTCTCTGCTTCTAGAGGAAGTGCCTCACCATTCCTAGTCAGAGCTGATTATGACCAGGGTCTTCCCTTCATTGAGTGATAACAGGTGCCTTTGATAATCTGTCCATTGGTTTTAGTTCTGCTATCTATAGCCACAGAGAACATGGGAGTTCCTCTCCCATTTGACACCACAAGCTCCTAAAAGATGGTGATTGCTCCCCTAAATTATCTCTTTGGGATGCGGAAGGGGCAATCATCATGTAAACCTCACAAGAGCAGACATTTTTTCTGTTTTGCCTAGATGGGTGCCTTGCACATAATAGGTGCTCAGTAAATATTTTCTGAGTGAACAAATGAATTAACACTTACAATGTACTGGACAATTAATTAGTCATTTTACATTCACTATCTCTGATTCTCACAGTGACCCTACTGGGAAGAGATTACTAGCCCCATGTCATAGAGATTATTTTCCATGTAAAGAAGGATCCATTCATCTCTCTCTTCTTTGCTCACATTCATTTTATTGTAAAACCAATCCTCCTTTTAATATTTGGATAGAAATGAGTATCGTTTTCTTAAAAATCCTTAAATAAAACCATTTTACTTCTTTAAAAATTTGTTGTTACTCTTACTAAATGATTTGAGCCAATTATTGGCTTTTTGTTTATTAAGACGGTTGTTCAGATGAATAATGTGTGTTCCACTGAGTTTCCTGGTTTGGGTCTAATCCGTGTTGGGAACTGGGATTCTTCTTCTGCAGAGATCCAAGTCCTTGACACTGGCCGGGCCTCTCCTGGGCTCTCTGCAGAACCTCAAAGGTTTCTTGTGCTGTTTGGATGATGCTCAAGTGTCCAGGTCAGAGAGACACAGCCTCAGCTGCTGAGAAGGAGCCGCGAAGCCTGGCATTGGCTGTGAGCCGTAGGGTACAGGCTCGCTCACGCGAGTGAGTGTATGGGCTCCACAGCATTCGATGTGTCTCATTGGCATTTTCAAGGCACAGCATTGCTGATAGGTCATCACCACGTCTCCAGATTAGCTGGCACCACTCAAGTAGGAACTTGACAAAGGGAAGAAAGTGAGGGGTGGAGTAATAAAAAACACGGTACTAAGAGAAGCAGCAGGAGTCCACACTCGAATGAAGACCTCACCACCACTCATTGTCAAGAGCAGGTACTGAGCACCCCTGTCTGGCCGTTTTGCACGTGGTCCACTTGTTCATTTATTTATTTTTATTATTTTTATTTTTTTATTTTTTATTGTTCATAAAAATTGAGATTTTTCACAGTACATACCAATATTTGTAAAATGATATATAAATACATATGCATATATGTGCATTTTCTTACATAAATGTTATTTTATATATATATATTTTTTAAAGGTGCTTAGATTAGCTAATTATTACTCAGAAATTACAGGGATTCCCATGTTCCCCACCTCCCACACCTCCCACAACATCCCACACCAACATCCTTCATCAGTGTGGGACATCACCCGCAATGGATATACACATCCTGGGGCCTTGCCACCAAGCATAGACCGCATTGTACATCATAGACCACCCTCTCTCCCACACAGTTCTGCGTGGTATATGCTGATGTAAAATGGCCTACATCTGTTGCCACAATGCCACTCATGACAACCCCCAGTCCCAAAAAAGCCCCTGTATTTCAACTGCCTCTCCCCTCCCTGCCCCAAAAATGTCCAGTGGCCACCGTCTCCACCTCACTGTTACAATTTCTTCCATTGCTTGAATCACAATATACGACAGAACACCACCAAGTCCATTCTAGCCCATAGCTCTTCCCCCAATCCTGGGAGTTTTGGGATGGTGATGTCCACTCCACCTCCAAGTGAGAGAAGGTTTATATCTCATGGATACGGTGGATGGGATTATCCTGCCTGCAGCTGCAGGCCCTCTCCATTCCCTGGGATGGCCGTTGCCCATAGTCATCTCCTCGCCAGGTGACTTGGATGAGTCCATTGAGCTATAGGGTAGGGGTTGCAGCTGCACCGAGATTGCAGGCACAGCTGGCACATAGGTAGGCCAGAGGCTCCAGTCTCTGGAGGTACACCTAAAAACTCCAGCATCACATATAGCTTTGAATCTCACTTGTTCATTTAAAGACACTGTATTTAGAGGTCCCTCTGGGCAATTGGGAGAAGGTGAGGAAAGGAAAAAAACTGGAAACAAATAAAGCAACCAGGAGTTACCTGTTAGCATCTGAGAAACAGGCGTAAGTTCAATAAACCACTAGGGCACTAGGGGGCGATCTAGGAATGAGCAAAAGTAGGTCCTGTTGGCAAAGCTCACTTGGGCAAAGATTTTTTTAAAGCATATTTTTCCAAGGCATGAAGAAATATGAGAACGTTTAGTCTGAATCTGCAGACCAAAGGGATATTTCAGACTCTCAGTTTATTTCTTGAGTTTATTTTTTGAGTCAGAGAGGAAAAGTCTTCCTAAATGGCCAGAAACACTTATGAAATTAACTCATCAAAATCATGTTATGACAAACAACAGAATTAGAACAACGGTGTAGCTTAAAATTTAGATCCCTTCTCCAAGGGACTTGAGAAACTTCTGAGTGTTAGCCATTCTAAACTCATTTTATTTTATAATACATATGATGTGGCAAGAGAGTAACGGAATTCTCATGGTATTTCATAAGCATTTATAAATGAACAGATGCATGCAGGGATTTAAGCTACTTGCAGTGATGATACAATGTTCTTAGGTACATAATGTTTAGGTATGTCATGCAGCTTTGCAGATGTGTCCGCATATTTTTTTTCTGTGCATCTTCTTTCCTGGTAACTTAGTGCATGTTATCCAGTTGCTAACATGGATTAAATGAAAGCTTCATCAAGGGTCAAATATCACCTGCTCTCCACTGCCTTCCCTGATATCCCTCTCCCTGGACCAGGAGTCGTAATTAGTTGCTCCATTCTCAGTAGTCCCATGGCACCTTGTTTGAACAACAGCATGGACTCTGGAGCCAGACAGCTAGGATATTAATTCCAAATCCAATGCTGTATCTTTTGGCAGGTTACTTAACTTCTAAATGTCTCAATTTCCCCAACTCTGAAATGAAGATAAAATCAATATCTACTTCATAGGTTTGTTGTGAGAAGTAAATGAATTAATATATGTAAAGTACTCAGAACAGTGTCTGGCCCAGAGCAGGTACTCAGCAGATACTCGTTGAGTACATGAACAAATGAGCTGATATTTGCCTTGAACCCAATGTAAATTTATTAGAAGGACAAATTCATAAAGAAACTGCAGGATCCTTGGATGGTTTTTCACTGGCTATAAAAAAAAAAAAAAAATCAACGTGTCAGTAGCAAACAGGAGAGTTGAGTAGTGATACCCTTTGCAAAAAGAAACTCTAGTTGGTGTTCAGGTCTACCAGACAAGTCTCTTTGTCTGACCCATAGACTATGGTGACAATCAGTGAGCCGGGAATACAGGACATTTCAGTGAAAGTATTGAGTTTTGTCTCAAAAGCACCAGCCAGCCACTTAGAAAAGTTCTATCTGTATTCACAGAATTTCTTGCTTTATTTTTCATCTTCTCAATTGTAACCATCTAAAGAGCTTGAAAATAGCTAAATCCTTAACTTGACTCTCCAGATAAATTGATAACACTACAAAAGAAAAGGTTTTTAGAATGGCATCTAAAAGAAATGCTATATAAAGGGGCTACAGAGCTCCAGAGGCAAGGAAAACATGATCCAAGATACCTTAGAAATGAAAATGGAAAACATCTAGGGAAACAAAAGCTCACAATTAGAAGGTAATTTTCTAAAAAGTCAAATCAAAGGCTCTTTCTCATCCCAAAGAACTATATTTTCCAGCAAAAAAATGGTCCATTTTAATAAAAATGGACTGAATAGAAAACTGATCTCAGATGTTAGTGTCCAGATTTGTGGACCCAAGTGTGATCATTAAATGTTTTATCCTTTCATACAGGCAGGTCTTATAAATTGAATTTTCAAGTCAAATCATTCTTTTAAAGATGAATCTCCATAGCATTTTACCATTCCTGAAGCCATAAATAAATGGATTCAAGAGAACATGGGGCATTACACAGTTTGAAGAACCTAATGAGTCATAAAGCAGCTGCTCAATTAAAATGTGATGATGGCATGAACAAATTCTTCCTGGGATTATGTTATAGTCAATCAACAAACACAACTTTCCTGTTAGGATAGAAACAACAAAATGGTGGCATTTCTGTGGACTCTTCTAACGCCACGTCTAGATAGTCTAGCAAATATCCTGGAGTGGTAAGACAGGTCACTTTTAAAGGACAGTGTCCTTATGCCCTTACAATAGCACATCCGCAGAGATTATTAGTCATGCTTGAGTTATCCTGGTTTACCAAAAAAGGCATTTTCCATCAGGGAACTGGATGGAGAGCAAGTATTAATAAATCCAAGAGAAGAAATGTACTTGCCAAGTGGGACACTCTAACTCAATGACTTACAAAGATGTGAGAGGAATATTCAACTAGTACAACTTACCATGTGGTCCTTCCCTTTCACTGATGCCAAGGAGGCAATAGTTTCTGAGACTAACCTCTCTGAGAAGTGGAGCAGGAGTCATGATGACTGTGACCTCAAACGGGGAAGACACGTGAGCACTTGGACGGAGAAGTGGCTCTTTCATCTCGGTAGCCCCAGAGCTAGCATAGCGACTGTTGCCGAGAGGGGCATGACGAACACTGGAATGACTAATTGGACGAACAGAACAAAGAGAAGGGGAAGTGCACCAGGCAGTGAGGAAGCGAGCCTGGGCGATGACAGAGGCTTGGAAGCACAGGTGTGTTTGGTACAACTTGGTTGGGACCAGGCTATGTGACTCTGGGCAGCAAAGGAGGATAAAATGGGATCACTCTACTAGATGGGTCATGGACCTGAGGCTAAGAGAACTAAATTTTATCCTCTAGTGATGAGCAGAGTCGAGTCAATAGAAACGAGTGCCATGATGACTTCTCGGCAGCTGTGGGGAGGGCTGGGAGGCTCCGAACCCAGTTAGGATTCTGTTGTAATAGAAGAGAGGATGAAGGTGAGAATCAGGGAAGTGGTAGAGGAGCTGGAGAGTTGATGGATAACACAGACCTCGAAGAGACTCACATCTGAGATGCGGGAGAGGATGGAGTTCCTGGGCCACAGGCTAAGTCATGTCAGGCATCCATTCATTTTCTTTTTTTTTTTT
>JAQZBX010063671.1:0-16653 GCA_029593785.1 Cabassous unicinctus | reverse complement strand
GAAGCGAACCCGGGGCCTCTCACATGGTAAACGGGTGCGCTATCCATTGCGCCACAGCCGCTTCCTGCCGTGAGGTTGCTGCATCAGCCCACCGCACCGCTCAGGCCGGCGTGCCCTCACAAGGAGGCCTCGGGGCGCGAACCCGGGCCTCCCATATGGTAAACGGGGGCTCTATCCACTGAGCCACACCCGCTTCCCTTGAGATGCTTTTTAATATACAGATTCCTTGACCCCACCCCAGACTGCATTAGAATTCCAGAGGCAGAAACCCAGACACAAATTTTGACAAATTCCCCACTGATTTTCTGAATAGTGAATTTTGAGAAATCTTGTTATAAATAAATAGATTCCAGATTACAAAATTTCATAAACTTGAAAGAGCTACGGAAACATTTGATCTAATTAGTGATATTTGCTTAGTAATATTTCATTAATAAATGTCATTCATCTCATTTGGAGTCCTAATTTTGTAAGAAATTGATGCTTTTGCCCCAAGAATGATACAAATCTTAGAAGTGAGTTGATTGCAGAGATAGGTCTTTACTAGGGAAATACCCTCAAATTATTGTTCTACTGGTCATATGGCTATCCATATTTCAACCATTTGGTAAAAAATCTATTTATTATAGTTCACATCTTCTGGAGTTGTCCCCAAGACAAAATGAAGACACCTAGAGAATGAACAATAAAGAATTAGAAAATCAGCAAACAACTTTTCCCGCTTCCCCAATACACTGCATGTTCAAGGAATCAAGGCGGTCACCCAGGATACCTCTCATTCCAAGGCTGACCTTCTTCTCTCAATATTTTTATCTGCCCAAGTATGATTTTTTTTTTCAACCATATAGGTAATCTCTTCTACTTGCAGATGGCTCTAATCCTTAAAAAAGCTTTTCCTTGTGTTGAGTTCCAGTCTTCCTCCCTTTAGGTTCTGCCTACTGGATCAAGTTTTAAACTCTGGAACATCACAGAAACAAATCTATTATTATTTGATATGATAGCATCAATAAAAATTTGTTCTTCTTTAGTCTTTGTTTTGCCAAACACAACTTTATGTCTTTTTCAACTGTTCAGATTATAACATTCAGACCCTTCGTATATTTGGTCATTTGTACTATTTTCCGAATTTAGTATTCCTCTTTACAGCATGGTTCAATGAAAATATTTTCCTTGCAGGATAAAGAAAGTTGTGTTTCTTGTATCAATAATTCTGGAACTCATCCTTTCATTAGGACAATCTGAAACAGAATTTTTTTGAAATTCGTTATTTGCTTTTTTCTAAAATTGTTGTTGAAGTAGTTTGTTTTGTTTTCCCGGCAGCCATATCACATTATTAACTCGTATTTGGCATTCAGGTAAAGATAACTCTGAGTCATTGTGCTGTTAAGCACTGATACCTCAATGCGTATTTGTATAGTTGTCCTTGTGGGTATGTTGATTGTGGTTTGGTCACATTCAGCCTGTCAAAATTTACTCATTCTGTGAATATTTATTTGGATTTTATTTGTATGGTATATATATATTTGCATCCTTTCACTTTCAACCTAGTTATATCTTTGAATTAAAGGTCAGTCTTTTGTAAACAGCACTTTATTGGGTCATGCTTTTTATCCATTCTGCCCATGTCTGCCTTTTTTGACTGTAGAGTTTAATCTATTTACATTTAAAGTCACTCCTGATAATGCAGGACTTTCTCCTTCCAGTTACTGTTTAGTGTTTGTTAGTCATATACCTTTTTTGACCCTCAATTATTCTGTTAATACCTACTTTCATATTTATTTAATTTTTTTATATTGTGCCTTTCTCATTTATTTCTGGATATCTTTTTCACATATTTTCTTTGTGGTTAATTTCAGTAAATATTCATTTTTACTTGATATCAACTTGACTTCAATAATATACAGACACACTGTTCCCATACCCTTCCATCCCACCACCTTTTTTTTTTAATTTGTTATGAATTATATCATTGTGCTTCTGAACCCATAGATTGATCATTACTTGTTATACATTTGCATTTCAGCACCTGGAAAAAGTAAGTGGAACTACATAAAAAAAAAAAAAATTCAGTACAATAGTCTGGCATTTATAATTCCCCATTTGGTTACCTTTACTGGAGGTCTTTATTTCTTTATGCTGCTTTTATCCACTGACTAGTGTCCTTTCCTCTCAGTCTAAAGAACTCCTTTTAGCCTTGCTTCTAGAGAAGGTCTAGTGGTAATGAACTCCCTCAGCTTTTGTTTATCTGGGAATACCTTAATCTTTTCCTCAGTTTTGAAAGAAAATCTCATTGGATATAAAATTCTTGATTAGCAATTGTTTTCTATCAGCACTGTAAGTATTTCATCCCACTGTCTTTTTGGTTTCTGATGAAAATTGGCACTTAATTCAATTGGGACTCTCTTGTACATAACATGTTGCTTTTCTCTTGCAGTTTTCAGAATTCTCTCTTGTCCTTTGCATTCGACCATTTGGCTACTGTTTTACAGGGCATATTTCTCTTCAAGTTTATCCTGCCTGGTGTTAATTGGGCTTCTTGGATGTGTATATTTACATCTTTTCCTAATTTTGGGAAAATTTTTGCCATTAATTCTTTGAATATTCCTCCTGAATTTCCTATATACATATGATAGGCTTGATGGTGTCTTGTAGGTCTCTTAGAATATTTCTTCTTTTTCTAATTACTTTTTTCTTTCTGTCCCTTAGACTGGCTCATTTAAATGTTCTTGTCTATAAATATACTGATTCTTTCTTCTGCCATCCCAAATCTGCTACTGAATCCCTCCTAGGAATTTTTCATTTTGGTTATTGTGGTCTTCAACTCCCACAGTTTTGTTTGATTCCATTTTACAATTTCCATCTCTTTATTGAGAGTCTTATACAGTTCATTCATTGTTTTCCAGATTTCCTTTAGTTCTTTCCCCCTGTTTTCTTCCATCTCCTTCATCATTTTGAAGTTGTTTTTTTTTTGTCTTGTATGGTATGTCCATAGTCTGTTCTTCTTCATTGATGTTTTCTGGATTTTTATCCTCTTCCATCATATCCTGGATCTTTGTTTGTCTTACTATCTTTTTTGCACACTGTACATTTTAATATTTTGATATGTTAATTTTGAGACTTAGTTCTCTAGCTCTCTGTTTCTTGAGTTTGTATCCAACTAGTGATATGACAGACATTATTTTGAGTGCGAGAAGCCAACAAAACAAAATAAACCAATGGAAAAACACCGTAGCCATTGGCCAATTGAATATAATTATGAATTCCAAAAATATAATTGGACATGCTTGTAAACTAATCTGTTAATCTGGGCATTATTAGGTTATGATTAGGGCATTGACTGGGCCACGTCAGTAGGGCATTGAGCCCCACCCCTTGGTGGGTGGGGAATCAAATATAAAAGGCATGGCAAGAACAGAGTTGAAGCAGTTTTGAGTAGCAGTTTTTGAGAAGCAGTTTTGATGTTGGAGTTTTGATGTTGGAAAGAAGGCCCCAGGAGAAGAGAAGTGAGCCATTCACCTGATAGTCTACAGCTAACCTTGTGGAGGAACCAGAAGAGCTAAGCCGGGAGAAGAAACGCAGCCCTGGGAAGAGAGGAACCCAAGAAGCCTGAACCCTGGCAAATGTCAGCAGCTGCCTTACTCCAACACGTGGCAATGGACTTTGGTAAGAGAAGAAGCTTAACACTTTATGGCCTGGTATCTGTGGAATTCTACCCCAAATAAATACCCTTTATAAAGACCAACCTATTTTTGGTATTTCACATTAGCACCCCTTTGGCTGACTAATACAAACACCTATCACAGTCTTTGCAAATTGGCTTTGCATTGGCAGGTGCTCTCTTTCAAGAAGTTTAGCCCAAGGTGAATGCCAAGTACACGGTCTTCCCTTTCTTTTACTGAGCCTATGACTTGTCCTGGGCTTGTGTTTGCTAGTGGTCTTAGGAGATCCCCTATTTCAAGAAATTTGAACACCCCCTCTACTCTGTAGGAAACAGATATTCTCCCTCTCCTGGGTGTTCTTCAAGTCATAGCAAAGTTTTGATGGTCTATGATTTTAAAGAACAAAGTTATTCAGCGAGTAAGAAAGCATAATGACTCAAAAAGTGATCATTATGAAAATTTACAACTCTAGTGTGTATTTGGGAGAAATATTATTTCCTGTCAACTTTGCTATTGGCTTTACCTGTATCACTTATTCCAACCTGATGAATGACTGGAAAGGTTTTTATTTTCTTGGGTTTTTTACCTTTTAATTTTTTTACATTTTACAGCAGAGTCCCAATCCCACCAACACTATTCAGTCTTAAGTACCATATCATTTCAGACCTTAATTTTGCATGAGCTTTCTTCGCATGTCCTTGTAGTGAACTACAACTCATCTTTCTAGCTGTCAGTTGAGGATTTCCCTATTTGAACCCTTTTCTCAACACTCATCACTGTCCCATCTAATTTGATGGCTTCATTCTTCATATTTTTAATATGCCACATGCTGGTTCCTCTTCTTTCATCCTTCAAATCCATTTTCCACCTCTCTCTCTCTTGATTTGTTTTATAAGAACAAGTCCAGTGGTAGTTAACATTAAATTTAAGTTCTATGTGTGAGCAAGCCTTCCTTCCTTCTCTCCAGCATAATCACGTTGTAAAGTACAAGATGAATTTGGAAGATCAGGAAAGGAAAGTTCATGGTCTACAATCAGAGCTTGATTTCAGCCTTGTATAGCAAACATCTGAATGGAGAGAAGGAGCATAAAGTGCCCTGCTTTCTTCTTGGAATGGGCAAAGGAAGTACACAGGGAAAGTGCTTGATAGTTTAACTCAGAGTATAATGGTAGATGGTAAATTGCATGAGATCTATGGTTTTATGGTCTTGAAAATAAAAGTAATGACTAATAAATGAATAAAGGTGTGATTAATGAATGATACACAAAAGCAAACAAAGAGCAAATAACAGACTACATCAAAGAGGCTTTATTGCTTGCTTTACCTTTATTAAAATGTACCACATAGCAAATGTAGATATAATGACAAAAACCTTTGTAATATTTGGCATTGTGTAAAGTAGATATCTGAACTTTTTTCTTATACAGTTAGCAGGTCTGTGCTTCTTTGGCAGAAGCCAGAGGCTCAAATTGAATGGAGTTAATGCCATTTGACCATTTTTAGTATATGGAGTGGTTGTATCTTATTTTATCCTTTGGTGTTACACATTTGGACATAACAGATTTAGCATATTAGTGTTTCTTTTTTCATGGCATTTACATGTAAGATACATGTATCTTTACAAACAGCATAAAATAAAATATATTGGTCCGTTGCTCTATATTAGGATATATATTATTTTGGGGAATAACTTTTTATTAGAAATGATTATCATACCTTTACCTTAAAAATTTTGGGTACAAGAGTAACTTAAATAAACTAAAATTTATTTCAGTCTTTTTAAAAGCCTTTTAAATTATTATAAATGTGTTATTTGGGGAAACATGTCACATATTACTTAGTTTTTCTATAATAGAAACAATATCACTCAAAAATTTAGTGTACCCTTAAAAATGGAAGTACTATAATATTTCAAATGGCATTTTTCATATCGTTCTAATGTTACTCTGTGTATTTGAAACTTAAATAGGTAGATAGAAGGAGATGGATTTTAAATGGTCAATAATCTTAGTCCTGTGTGATAGATTGAATTATGGACCCCAATTTAACATGTTCTTAATATAAATCCTTATTATTATCAGTATGAATTCATTATAAATAGGATCTCTTGAAGATGGTATTTAGTAACAGGGTAGCCCAACTGAATGAGGTTGGGCCTAAATCTTATTACTAGAGTCCTTTATAAGGAAAATAAATTCAGATTTAGTAAGAGGGAGCCAGAGGGAGGAGCTGGCCGCCAGAAGAGAAAGGAGAGGACACCACTAGGTGATGCAGGGTAGGGATGCAATCAAGGAACCCCAAGGGTCACTGGCAGCCAGCACCAGAATGTTAGTCTTTGGGGAGAAAGCATCACCTTGCTGATGCCTTGATTTTGGACTTTTAGCCTCAAAACCACGAGCCAATAAATTCCCATTGTTTAAGTGGACACATTGTGGGGTACTTTTTTTTTTTTTTTATAGCAGCCTGGCAAAATCTAAGACATCTTGAAAATATTTTCTTAATTCTTGTCCATCTCTATGGCTGTATTTCCACATTCACTGTGGTTTTTCTGAAATGTGATGCTGGAAAATTAGTGGTTTTAGATTAAGAAGTGGCAATAGATTCTTCCAGCATAATTCAACATAATTTAATTTAAAAAGATCTAATAGTAAAAATGTAAGCTGAATACAAATAGTTACAAGTGTGACAACCAGAATGTAATTTTAAAAAAGGTAAAGGCATGATTTTGAGATCACGTGTTTCCAATCTCAATTTTGACTACCTAATTAGATTTTCCATTACAATTTTCATTGTTTATGGCTAAATTATCCAGTTATGCAGAAGACAACATACAACTGTTTGAAATATACTGTGTGTTATTTGCCTAGGATTTAGAATCTTCATAAGGAAAATACAAGGCTCCATTATGGAATTAGTTTGTGAAAATACAAAAAGAAAACAATCATATCAACCAGGAAGAAGAGTGCCTTGGTTAATATACAGAGGAGTATTGACTTCAAATTTTCTATAAAGAAACTAGGTGGTACACTTTTGTTCTAACAACAAACCAAGAATAGCCTGTTTAGAAGAAGTGAAAAACAGCAAGAACTAACTTATGAATGCAATAGCTAGTATGTGATAATTTTCTTCTGAATAGTATGTTTGGATGAGCTTATAAAGATTCTGAAATGTAATAGAATTTTTCAGGTACTAAACAAAGCAAATAATCCATACCTTCTATAACTACAGTAATGCAGGCTGACCAATGAATATCGATTGATTGACTGGCACATACGACAAGTGAAATGTCTTTTTTAAATCATCCACTTCTTTCCTCATTATTTTATGGTTTCCTTTAAATCCAAGGACATACTATAATTGCTGTTTTCAACTTCTTATTGACAACTTTTATGATGTCTGTCAT
Source organism: Cabassous unicinctus (assembly GCA_029593785.1). Lineage (NCBI taxonomy): Eukaryota > Metazoa > Chordata > Mammalia > Cingulata > Chlamyphoridae > Cabassous > Cabassous unicinctus. Next base: position 9,591 of record JAQZBX010063671.1, on the reverse strand, counting down.
CTCTATGACTGTTTTTATTGACTCATTTTTCTCCTGGTTATGGTTCATGTTTTGTGGATTTCTTGCATGTCTCCTAATTTATAATTGCATGCTAGATTTTGTGAAGGATCCATGTGTGAATGTCTCACTGTTATTGTTTTTCTTTAAAGCTATACTGCTTAACTCAGTGACCACTAATCATTTTAGCTACTGGTCATTTAAATTTGAATTTCAATTCAATTCAATTCAATTAATAATTCAATTCCTTAGTCACACTAGTGACATTTCAAGGGCTCAATAACTATACGTGGCCAGTGGCTACCATACTGAACAGTGAAAGAAAATATTCCTCCCATAGCTTAAAGTTCTATCAGACAATGCTGTTTTTAAAAAATATTGGGTTTTATTTTGTCAGGTAGCTAAGTTACTTGCAGATCATTTTAAACTTTTCAAGATGTGACCTTCAGCTCTTTTAGGGCAGATGTTCAGTATTTTTTATTCTAGGGCAAGGTTAGCTCTTCTAGTAAGCCTGGCCTTCTGGGCTCTCTACTGTATGTCTCGGTGTTCATGAAGTTTCTTTACTGGCTAGATGGAACTCCAGGGCCCCCAAACCAAGGGTGTATTAGTCGACAACTTAAGTGGACCCCTATGCAGATTTCTGGAATCCTTCTCTTCCCTCTCTTTTCTAGTACTCTGACACACATATTTGAGCTACTTCATGCTCCCTGAACACTAATCTATTTTTCTTCTCAACACAGCAAGGATCCTGAAGTCTGCTCAGGTTTCTCTCTTTGCACCGAGGCCTGGAAAATGCCTCCAGGGAGAAATTCAGAGCCACAGTGGGGTTCTCCTTGTTTGTTTTCCTTCTCTCAGGGATGACCATCCTGCTTCAAGTGTTATCTAAAGTTTGAAAAGAGTTGTTTAATGTATTCGTCCAATTTTCCAGGATTTATGGTGAAGCAGCAAATACAGTACAAAGCTGGCGGTGTTTTGTTAGAGATACTGTGTCTCTGTTTATGGGGGAGATTGCTCACTTGCTTTCACTTCTTATAATGCCTTTCAGGGTTTATTCTGTTCCTGGTGTGGCAGGCAGAATAATGCTGCCCTCCCCCTCAAAAAAGCGCCACATCATAATCCTAGGAACCCAAGAATATGCTACCTTACGTGGCAAAAGGGACTTTGCAGATGTGATTCATATAAAGACCTTAAAATGAGGAGATTATCCTGGATTTTTGAGGTGGCCTCAATCCAGTCACGTGGTTCTTAAAAGCAGAGAACCTTTCTTGTCTATGGTCAGAGGGAGATGCAACTGTGGAAGAAGGGTCAGATGTGACGCAGGACTCCATGTACCATTACTGGCTTTGAGAATGGAGTAAGGGTGCCACGTGGAAGGAATGTGGGCAGCCTCTAGAAGCTGGGAAAGCAAGGAAATAGATTCTCCCATAGAGATTCCAGAACGTTGGACTTCTGACCTACGTAACTGTAATATAATCAATCAGTGTTGTTTCAAGTCACTAACTTTGTGATCATTTATTACAGCAGCAATAGAAAACTATGCTGGGTTATGTGACAACATAAAACATATTTGGAAATGTTTCCTCTTTCTCAATGGTTTGAAGTATTTGCATAAAACTGGTATTAATTTTTCTTTAAATGATGGCAGAATTCACAGTGAGAGCATCAGTTCCCAGAGTCATCTTTGTTGAAGGTATCTGATTGCAAATTCAATTTTTTAAAAGATATAGTCTGCTGAGATTTTCTGTATTTTCCTTGTGTTGGTTTTCACAAATTGGTAAATTGTGCATTACAAAGTATTTTCCTCTATATTGTCAAATTTATAGACTTAAAACTATTCATAATATTCTCTTATTTTCATTTTAAGTGATATCCTGTATACTCTTTTATTCCTGGTACTGATAATTCTTACTTTATCTCTTTTTCCCTTTCTCATTATAGATATAGGCTTTTGAATTTTATTTTTCAAAGAACAAATTTTCTTCTCTTTTCCTGTGTTTGTTTCCACAATTCAATCATGATTTGTTTAAATTTGATTTTTTTTATCCTGGTTAGAATTATAGAGCATCTTTGGGTTGAAGGTTTTCAAAAAAATAAATGGAAAAATTTTAGCAATATTATTTCTTCAAACTTTTTCTCTGACCCAATCTCCTCTTCTGGGACTTGACTTATACAGACATTAAAATATTTAATATTAACCTAAATAATACTGATATTCAGCTCATTTCAAAAAATATTTTTTCTCCTTGCTACAGCTAGGATAATTTTCATTGAGATGCCCTGAGTTCAATGTTCCTTTCTTCTGCTAAGTACTCTTTAGTCCATCCAAAAAAGCTTTGATTCTCATTATTGAATTTTTCAGTTTTAGAATTTCCATTTTTTCTGTGTATTGCTATTTTTCTGAAATATTGTAGTTCAAACCATTGCATCTGCATTTCTTGTAAATTTGGTACATTCTTTAATATACTTCTATTAGCTTCCTTTTAAAATCCTTGCCTGCTAATCCCATACTTCTACAAACTATGTACCCTTTTTATTATAGATCACCTTTATATAAATTTTTATTTTATTCTATTCCATACGGTTTGTGTAAAATAACAATAACACACATATATACATATGCACATGTTTTATTTTCTAAAGCCTGAAAACTGTTTTTTATTGTATGATAATATCATTAAGAGAAGGTAATCATGTTAATAATTCCTAGAGTTGAGCTGGTCTAGAGAACATATTTAAGTAGATTAAATTTGTGTTAGAACCCCCAACTTTCATCCTTCTGTGTCTTTACTACCTTTTTTATCTTGTCAGTATTTGAGCTATGAGGGTGTTGTAGGGTTTTAGATATTTTAGTTCATCTCTGGAGTCAATTCCAGCAAAGTTTTCAAACCCATGCATTCTGAGATTGTGCAAAATTTTCTTTGTCACTCTGCTTTTAGCCCCTTAATCACTGCCTCTCTCTTTGTAAAACACAGTAATATGGTTTTAATTATGTCCCCTGTGAGAGTTTGAATTTTGGTGAACACCCTCCCACCAAAAAAAGATGACATTCTTAAATTAATCTATTCCTGTGAGTATGAGACAATTTTGATTGGACTACATCTATGAGATGTGAGTCAGCTTTGTTCTCTGCTGTCTTGCTCAGTCTGATGTAAGTGGAGACACAGGGGAAAAGGAAAGCCACCATATTTGATCCTGCATGTGAGAGAAAGGACTCCAGGTTCGTCCATAGCTGAGCTCAAGGAGAGAAGCACTGAGAGGCTCAAAGAGCTGAGGCCCAGGGAAAGAAGAGCCATATGCCTGATAACTCACAGCTGAACTCAAGAAGAAAGTGGAGTCAATGAGACTGAGAAAGAAGGCCAGAAAGGGACAGCTGAACTCCGGGAGCAGGGCTATGAGAGACAGTGAGCCTGGAAGGGAAGGCAGAAACCTGGGCAGAGATTGTCCACCATCTTGCTTTACCACATGGCAGATGACTTTGGTAAAAAAGCATCTCTGGTAATGCCTGGATTTGGACATTTCACAGCCTTGGAAATGTAAGGTTTACCCTAAATAAAGTTCCCATTGTAAAAGCCAACCCATTTCTGGTACTGTACATCAGCAGCCATTGGCAAACTAAGACATCTCCCATAAAGACATGTTCAAGTCCTAACCCCAAGTCCTATAGATGTGACTTCATTTATAAATAGGATCTTTGATGATGTTATTACTTAAGGTGAAGCCAAATGAAGTCAGGGTGGGCCTTAATCCAATATAACTGGAGTCATTATAAGCAGAAGAAACTTGGACCAGTCAGGAGTGGAGACAAGAGGTGACAAATGGGTAGAGATGGTCCTGTGACAGAGGAGAGGCTGAGTTATGGATTTCCAGCAAGGTACCACCAGAACTTTGGAGACTTCAGAGCAAACACGACCTGCTCACACCTTGATGTTGGACTTAGGGCTTCTAAAACTGTGAGCCAATTCCTGTTCTTTAAGCCAGCTAGTCTGTGGTTTTTCTTACAGCACCCCTGGTCCACTAGGCAATCAGGGCAAACTTTCTGACTGATCTGCTCTTGCATTTGGGGCTTCTCCATTTCCAATCTTCCTTGTCGGTCCACAGCATTGTCTAAGAACCAGCTGATTTCTCCGTGGCTCTTCAGTATCTCTCTAACAATAGCTATCTCACTCCTCTGTCTGCCCACTCTGACAAGGCACTCCCCTCCATCTTTCTGCTCTCTTGTGGTAGATTATTTTTTTACAAAATTTAGTGTATTAAGATTTCCTTGTGTCCATTACTTTTTGATAACCCAATAGAAAAAGTCTGAATTTTATTTTTTCTGTGATTTTCTTGTTTTTTCATACACATTATTATAGGAAATGGAAGTTTTCTCATAAAGTCTTTAATATTTTGATCCACTTATCACTGTGATTTTAATAGCAATAGGATTTTGTATTTCATCTTTTCATTTTTAAATCATTGTAAAACATCTCTATTTTTCAAAATTACAAATAAATATTTTTGGTTTAAAATGCTCTTTAATTAGAAGATCATGGTTTAACCTCTTCAATTGTCATCTATTTAACAAATATTGCATTTTTACTATGTGTGTAGCATTTTGATATGGAGTTTAAGAGTAGAAAATACAGTCAAACCATGATTTTAACTAAATACCAAGGGAAACTATATAAAAATAGTTTACAAAAAACAATAATGCAGAAAAATAGAACTTATTGTCAAATGATTGTCAGTATCTAAGAGGAATTTCCAGTAAAGAGCCATAGAGTTGAAGTAATAAACTATGGATTTTATGAAAGCATCTCAGTTGGCAGCTGATGCTGACAAATGCTTTACTGCCAATAATTAAGAGCAAACTGACTGACCTAGACATCACTGAAATCATCTCTCTCCCACAATGATCCAGATGTGGTCATCAACAGAGCATCTATGCAACAAGAAAAAGGTGCAACTATCTTTTACACCGAGTACTTTACTTTAGGAGATATGGTCAAAATAGAATCCTGTTGAGCATAGTCCTTCAATTATACTGACATTCAGTAGAGATCATACATCAATAGGGAAATAAGTAGAAGAACGTGTCTGTGGCATACTACAACATGCATTTTTATCACAAGAGATGTATCACTGTTGTAGTCATTGTGGTGGTTTGAAGTTGTCCATATCCCTGAAAAATATGTTCTTAAACCTAAGCCATTCCTGTGGGTGTGAACACATTGTAAGTAGGACTTCTGAGGAGGCTACTTCAGTTAAAGTGTGGCCCACCTCAGTCAGGATGGGTCTTAATCCCATTACTGGAGTCCTTTATAGACAGAAGGTGAGAACTCCAGAGGGAGCAGCTAGGAGCTGAACCTCACTGGAACGCTGAAGAGAAGGGAGAGATCAGGAGAAGCTGCCGTGCATCTTGCCACGTGACAAGCTAAGGACCAAGGATCACCAGAAACCAGCCCCAGAACACCACAGTCTTTGGGTAGAAAGCATTGCCTTGAGGATGCCTTGATTTGGACTTTTTTCTAACTTTAAAACCAGGGGTGAATACATTCCCATTGTTTAACCCAGACCCACTTCATAGTATTTGCTTAAGAAGCCAAGGAAACTAAGACAGTCATAGACAGGAAAAGTACTGGTAATAGTTTCACTGGAGATCTTATATTTTTGGGAGCTCCATTGGTTGGCATCTAACATATATGAACTAGTATTAGAAGGCAGGTACATCTTAAAGCAGGGAAGCCACCCTTGAATGAATTAGTGGGAAATGGGCACAAAATAGATTGCTTTATAGGCATACAATTAAGAATGTGATTGTGTTGGAGAACAACATTTGACTTTCCAGGGATTCAGTTTTTAAATAAGCAATTGTATTTATGCTTTGATTATGATATAAAGCTATTAATGCAGCCAAAATACATTGTTCATTGGTGTTCTTGTTTACTTTTTGGTTTGCACTAGGAACTACAGAATTCTTGGATATGGGTTTGTGAGGCAAAATTCCAGTATTTCTTTAAAATTCTCCAAAACTCCATGAAAGGGAGAGTAAATACACTCAAGTTGATGATACTAGGTTGGAAATCATTAGATTTGTAGGCATGCTTCTTTATATTGAAATAGAAAATAAGAAAAATAGACTCCTTCTTAGAAAAAGTAATAAAATGAAAAATACCCAGGTAAATGAGCAACATAATAATGTCAGAAGAATAACATATTCCTCTTTAAAAATGTAATATAGAAATATACTCTAATATCCATTTATCAAAATAAAAACTATGTATATCTAGAACTCAACTACCTCCACCTTTATAAATGCAATTTTTTGCAAAATTTTTTTCATATTTCATTTTAGATATTACTTTTAGAAAAAATGATAATTGAGGGAATTTCTTTTTATTGCAGGTCTTTTTCAAGACAAAATACAGATGGCTATTATTTTGAGGGGGGAAACCCTCCATCATTTGTAATTCCTTGTAGAGGAAGGATAATTCATCTAGAAACTAATGAAAGACAAGACCCCAAAATGGCTATATTTGTGACATTTTTAGGGATAGATAAGAGGGTGAGCATATCTCACAATGCTCCATCTGTGAGGAATTCAGCAGGCATACTGGGCAGAGGGAATGTGGTGGCACTTACTCACAATTGACTAATGACAGATAGAAGAGCCAAGCTAAAGAGGGACACTGCTACAGCTGGTATTAAAAAGGGCAGCTATGTGGGAGTAACATGACTTCAGCCAGATCTTTCCAGACAAAACAAATAGAGAAATGAAATTCTTTGCCAGAGAAGCTTTGTATCTGCCATGACTGCCACCAGAATCTGCTCCAGTCATCCCCACTATCCTAGATATACTCATATGTACATACGTAATTACATAATACATACATACAAATTCTTCCTCCTTTGAATTGTCTGGAAATATTTCAAAGGGATCCAGACCATGTCAAAGATAGTTCTTAATACTATTCCATAACAGGCTCAATTACATGTAACAATTTGATGTGATAAATAGGAAATGTTTTAAATCAGCCGGGAAATGATGGACTTTGGGAGCATGTGCAGAAAAACATTGGAGTTAGACTGCCATTTCATTTTATGAAGGTATAATTTATTAATGTCACAGAAACCTGATATACGGTTGTAATATTATAATGGATTTAAGTATGCATTCAGAGGGTTTAACATTTTCCAAAATTTCCTTCTATGCTGGACATTATCTCTTAAACAAAATGTGGTTTTGTGACATTGAATGGTCAAACATTTTCCTAGTGGTCTTCATAGTGATCCGCTAATTTCTTCTTAATTCCTTCCTATTTTTCTAACAACATAAAATTTGGAGCCCTTATTGTTTGGAGTTAAAGACTTGAATAACTTGTATACATAACTTGTACATAGTGTTATGGATTTAACTTTAGCTACCAGAAAGATATGCTCATGTCATAACTTGAACCAGGTCCTGTGAATATTCTCTTTGGAAATAGGATATTTTAAGATGTTATTATTTAAAATGAGGGCAAACTGGATTAGAGTGGGCCCTAATCCAATATGACTGGTGGGACAATTTGAGATTATTTATGAATCCCAAAAAGAGAAAGATTATGTTTGTAAACTAATCTATTCTTCCGGGTGTGATACTCTTTGATTATATTGGAATCAGTTGAGGGGCCTTTGATTAGATTACTTGTTAAGATGGCTTTGAGGACTTTCCTTGATTTGACCACATCAGTAGGGCATGACTAAGGTTAAATTCCCACCCCCTTGGTGGGTCTGATATAAAATGGAAACACATTTGAGAAGACACACAGAGGAGAGAACTTTGTCATTCTTTTTTTTTTTTTTTTTGTAAAATGATATATAAATACATATGCATATATGTGCATTTGTTTACATAAATGTTATTTGTTATATATATATATATTTAAAGGTGCCTAGATTACCTAAATATTACTAAGAAATTACAGGGATTCCCATGTTCCCCACCGCCCACACCTCCAACAACATCCCACACAACCATTCCTCATCTGTGTGGTACCACACCCGGATCCTGCCATGTGACAGATAGAAGAAGGCTCAAACAGCTAAAGCCCCAGGGAGAGATGAGCCATTTGACTGATTGTTTACAGCTGAAGAGAACAGAGAAGCTGAGCAACTGAGAAGACCTGTAAAGAAACGAGCCTATGCCAGCCTACAGCTGAGATTGGAAGAGGTTGCGACCACGGAGCCTTAAGAGGAAGAAGGAAGGAGAGACCAGGTAGAGATCGCCTGCCATCTTACTTCAACACTTGGCAACTGACTTTGGTGAGAAAGCAACCTTGAGTTGGGCTCTTTAGGGCCTTGGGACTGTAAGCTTTTACCCCAAATAAACACCCTTTATAATACCCAACAGATTTCTGGTACTTTGCATCGGCACACCTTTGGCTGACTAATACAACATGTTTCCTTATAAGAGTGGACATAGTGGTCACAGACGGAGAGAAGAAGGGCATGTGACAGAGGCAAAGATTAAGTGATGCCAAGACCAGACTTCCAACAAGCTACCACCAAAACCGTATAGGCTTCAGAGGAAGCATGGCCCTGCTAACACATTGACTCCAGACTTCTGGTCTCCATGACTGTGATACTGTTATAAGCCACTCAGTTTGTGGTATAGTCCTAGCTAACTATGATAATAGTGTTAACGTTTTCTTAGGATTTAAAATACATGACATGAGACTCTGAGAAATCATTTTAAGACCTCTTAAGACCATCAAAGGTTAAAGAGAATAGGATCAGAAACCTCATATTTTGATCATTATTATATGGTGGATTTCTACAGAGACTGAAAGAGACTTTGGTAAGAAAACAACAGGAAATTTTCATGATATTTGTGATTTCTAGATGCTAGTAAAATGTTTTCTCTGTATCTGTTTTGGAAGAATCAGTTTTAAATCTAGTTATGTGGAGGCATACACTGTGATAATAAAATACTTTCAGATTTTCCAGGCAAAAAACTCTGCCTGTACCCTTGTTCTTTTAATTTTCTCCCCAGGTGTTTACATCCTATAACTTTGGAAGAGATAGGTCCTGGTAGTAGTGAAATAGACCTAGATCCAAATTAATACTTGCTGTGTAACTGTATGCATATGTATATGTGTGTATATAGGTATATGCCAACCTGGATCAATAGACATTAATACAAGAAAATATAGGCGATTATGCAGATAATGTTCTAGTAGATGAGGATATTCTAAGCATGTATCAAACGTAAAACACATAAAAGATAGATTTTTAAAAACACTGAAAATTTCTATTTCTCAAACATACCATAGAATTAGTAAAACACATGGATTAATATATAAGTAATATCCTGGGAAAGCGGATGTGGCTCAAGCAGTTGGGCACCCGCCTCCCACATGGGAGGTCCTGGGGTTTGGTTCCGGGTGCCTCCTAAAGAAGACAAGCAGACACAGCAAGCAGACAACAAGCAGACACAGTGAGCAGACAACAAGCAGACAGGCAATGGAATCATCTCGGGTAGTGGGGAGAAGTGATATATACTCAACTTATGGTACAACATCAGGAGGTACTCCACAGACCTGCTCCCAGTGAAACTGCTTAATGTCTATCTAT